>MU272006.1:0-12462 GCA_021432655.1 Atractiella rhizophila
ATGAAGAGGGTTTATCAGGCCACAACCGAAGAAGATTTGAAGGATTGGATTGCGGCAATTTCGAACTCGATAGAATCTTTGTTGAACGGGTAAAGTTCTTCACCTTAGACTACCATGAGGGGCTGAATCATTGACAGAACAAGTACCGTCTCTCCTGGTCGAACACCTAACTTCCTAGGCGATGCTGGAGGACTAAATATATCTGGTCGACAGTCGGAGTTGGGGATTCTCCCCTCTTCTACCAGCTTGGGTCATGTCTTTTCCAATTTCAACAAACCACTCTCTCGGAAAGGATCCAACACAAAAGCAGCCAGGAAGCGCGAATCTCTTCCCGCTAGATCGCCACCGACCGTTCTTAATCCCACTTTCGAGGAAAGCGACGACGCTTCGTCTATGATTGGCCCATCTAAACGTCCTAATCATGTTATGACACTTTCTGAGGGCTCAAAGTCCCTCACTTCCTTCTTCCCCCTTCTTAATGGAGCGATCGAACCAACAACTCCCCTCGATCTGTCTGGCCCTAAATCTCCCAAAGAATCTTCTCCTCGGAGAGTATCCACAGGAAGCATGGTGGTAATCTCAAAGAACTCACATTATCCAAACGAGGAGGACATGTACAATCACCATGACCAGCGCATCGAAATGGCAGTACAGTCTCTGGCGGGTTCCAAAGAGAACAAAGAGAGGAACGCGGCGAGACTGAAAAACTTGAAAGACTTGAACGGGAATACCGTTTGTGCTGATTGCCAACGACCGGATCCGCGTTGGGCTTCATGGAAGCGAGTACCCTTCCTTATTTTGTGTATCACGTGCTCAACCTGGGTGAACAGTTTGGGCGTTTTCATTTGCATTTCCTGCTCTGGGGTCCACCGTTCGCTTGGGACGCATATTAGCAAGGTTAGGAGTGTTGATTTGGATGGTTCGTATTTGAACTGCCTCTTTAGCTTGGAGACTGATGATGTTACAGATTGGAGCGACGATCATTTAAAAAACATGGAAAGCATCGGAAACAACGCGTCAAATTTATACTGGGAGGCGAAACTTCCTCCTGCTGAGAAGCCGGGACCTGAGTACGTCTCCTCATCGTTCCAGTCCATTTTGCAGAAATTGAATCTCTGTGCAGGTCAAAAAATCTCACTGAATTTATCAAGGCCAAATATGCGGAAAAGAAATGGGTAAAGAGCGGATCGTCTCTGAGCAGTTCGAAAACTTGAAGGTTCATGACGAATTATCATACCCAATGTGACATCTGGCTGTATTAAGTATTTCGGTCAGCGATTTGAGCTCATCGCTCTTTGTATTTATGTCTCATGTCTTCCCTACCATTTACAGTAGGATGTAGAATACGCATTTGATTTGGTTCCTGTTGTCACAATATCATATTAATGTATTTCTTGCTCAATCAGGGAATGATGCGTTGAGTTTGGTCTAAAGAGAAAACGCTTGATCTCCCTGGACGGCTCCTCCTTCAACCTTCTGCATTGTTCCTCACATTCAGTCCTGTGAGCTATACGCTCGCTTCTGACCGTGCAAGCAGACGAGAAGGCTAGCAACGGCTACGTTCTCTCCCTCCAAACCTTCCTTCGCCGCAAACGGCTTCGCCTCCTCGGCTCAGTCGAGCTCATTGGTGGCTTAGGTTCCCTTGTCTCACCGGCTCAGAGGACGGCGTCCTTGGTTGACAGTGTCCTCCTCATCCCCGACATCAATCTACGACGTTTGGCCATCAAGTGGCGCGCTGGCCGCTTCGGATTCAGCCGAACCTGCTCCTGTGGTCTCCCTTTCTCTCGCGGCCATGTTCAATGTTTGATTGCATCCCTCGGTTTCTTCTCTTCTGTTGACTGCCCTTTCACGGATCTCTCACGGTTCTCCTCAGTTCCTCTACCTTCTTTCCCCAATTCTTCAATCTTAGATTCTCTCACTGCTCATAGAGATAACTCATTTCTTCCATTGCTTATCAAACCCTCCTTGTCTGGTTCAACTTCCTTAGTTCATAACTGATCCGTAGTCATTCCTGCAAATTCACTCTTAACCCCCCCTTGAAGCAACCCTAAGCTTCTCAAGAGAGTTTACGCGTAGTCTCGCTTGCGTGTCCTGTTTAGAAATGCCAGGAGATAAACCCAAAACAAAGGATAATAACCTTTCGAACCTTATCTGCATCTGATCTAGCCCTAACCCTATAGTGAACCCTACGTCGGAACACCTCCTCTTGAGGCAAACATTTCATTTCCAACACGTATACGAGTCTCAATCACTGCCTTAGGCTGCAAGCGAAAGGATCACTGATTGTGGAAAGTGTGATCGAGGTATATTGTCAAAAATTGTGAGTTTTTTTCACCCTCCAAACACTATGATTTATTTGTCACTCCCCTTGTCCTGCAGAACATCCCTCGCATCTAATCCCAGACAAAGAATTATCTTCCGCTGCAGATATTCTGTGGAATTTATTTTACAACCCTAAGCAACATCTTGAGTTGACTATTTCCTCTTTTTCACCCACTCCTACTCAAACCGAACCTCCAACATGTCAACTCCTCGACAGCCTTCCGAACAGCCTTCCGACCCACCAAGCAACGGCTCGTCCAAATCAAATATGACATCGAAGGAGCCCGTAACTCGACCCCAAGCTGCTGTTCGAAGAGAGTTGAAGAATTTACACTCCACCTATCGAAATTCAGCAAATCGATCGAATCTCCATTCTATAGAAGTGGACGTAGATTTGGACCGCTCATCCCGCGCTGGTAGAAAAAGTATCTCCCAGAATCCAAACATTTACAGTCAAAGATTGAACAGGAAGCGAAAGATCGATACGCCTGTTGGGGATGCGGTCGAGGACGATGACGAACCGTACGATACGAGCCAGGTTAAACCACTCCTTCGTACTTCTGTTTCATCCAGCTCCTTCTACGGAGCTTCCCGAAAATCCTTCTTCAACGCAGATATAGGGCAAAACTCTGCAATATTTGAACCAGGAGAAGACGGAGGTGGCGCAACATCTTCTACCTCACAGCTTCTAGGTACAACTGACGCTAATCGAGAAGAAGTCGACATTTCTCGGGGTTTCTTTCATGTTGATCCCACTCGCAAGCAGCAAAGCATCAGCATTCCCGAGGGGACACCTCCTTCCGAGTCTTCTTCATCGAAAGGTAAAGATAGGCAGCTGCCTATCCTTGACCTTCCGGTTCCTCCACCCGATTCTACGACTTCCCATTTTACTCCCGAAATCACGATCGCGGCAAACAAGAGGAGTCCCATAAAGAAAACCGCTACAATACAGAAATCCAAGCGGAGGAGTGAATTATCCCCGAGCGGAGACGGTCTGCCTCTGGCCATTCCCACTCTGACAGTCATTCCGCCGCCTGAAGAAATCGAGAAATCTGGAACAGGATCGGACCTGTCTTCCCCCTTATCGCACGTCAGCGATAGTCCGGAAGGTGTTCCGAGAGGAATAGAGGATGACGCCGACGTATTTGCAGAAGAGTCTAAAAGTGTCTCTAATGATGCACATTCAGAGATCGGAACGGGAACTTCCACTCCTAAAACGACGGCAGTTCGTGGCCGCGGACGTGGTAGGGGGAGGGGTAGACCGAGGGGACGCGCTGGGATGGTGAGGGACGGAGCTACATCGCGGGCAAACAGTAGCAGCAGAGCAGGAAGCGCACGTTTAGAGGCTGGTTCTACGAGAGGGAGAAAAAGAAAGCGCAGTGGGACACCTGCTGTGGAGGAGCGGAGAAGTTTGCCGAAGCGGAGTGGGTGATCTCCAAGCCCCATCTTTACGTAGCTAAGGAGTACATCTAGCCGTCCAACTGAGCAAAGTCGATATTGGACAGAGAATCGAAGAAAAAAAGCTGTAAAGTTTCTTTCTGTCTGAACCAACGCAACTTCAACCGAGTTTAGGGAACTTACCTCCGTTGAGCATGAACTTCAACTCCTCGACAACGGAACCCATCCTGCTCTGTCCCAAATTTTTGCCATTATGGACAATGACTGGCAATTTAAGAAGCGTGGAATGATCAGGACTCAGGAAGTGCAAGAAGTTTGGTTGGCAGATCAGCTGAGGCACAAGGAGAACGCTATTTGGGCTGGTTGGAGGGTTTGTCATCTCCTTCTTGATGGGAGCGGATAAGTCATCTCATTACCTGTAGGGTAACGTGCGGTCCCTGTTGGAGGCTGCTCGGAATGACGCGGACATGGACAAAAGTGGTCTCAAAATCGAGATGGAAACCATTGACGGTATTATCATAAATTTCGCCAACCATTTTCCTTTTCTGAAAAATGACTCTAGAATTCGACGCGAAAAACGAGGTTCGTGGCGTGGAAGGAGTGCAGAAGATATTTCCATCGCCTGTCGCCGTCCCAGTCACGCTCGACTGGCACAAACGGCTTAGACCCGATCAGAATGGATGGCAACTCACGCCTACTGAGATTGAAAACGACATGATCCTCTTTCAAGCAGCAAGGGAGAGTGCAGCGGTCGAAGCGCGAAGGAACGAGGGGCGATTTGATCAAGTTATGCATGCGCAAGATATTGCCAATTCGCGACCGAGGCGCGTGCCAAAAGACGAAGCAGTGGTGAAGGAGAGTACAAAGGATAGACCCTTGCCCAAGTTGCAACCGAAGACACCTATGCCTCAACCGAACCTCCACATCCAGCCTCAATACCAATCGATGCTCAGACCGATCCAGACCAAGCCTGTCGTGCCGCGCTATTCCCACGCTGAGCTCAGGACCCATGTCCGCTCTCAGCTTGCTGCTCCTTCTGCTACTTTCCTTCATCAACCTCACAACGGACCACCTCCGACGTCAATGGAAGAACACCCGGAATCCCAACTTCATGGACTTCATCCACCTGAACCTTTTCCCCACCCTCACACTCAAATCGCGCACCACTTTCAACCACAGCTTCCAACTGAATTGTTAACTCAACCACAAACAGGCATCCATCCTCAACCACAGCCTAGCGTACATCTAGCGCAGCCGCAACCACCACCCATCTCTCCATCAGTACATTCCGTCAACCCAATATTCAACTTTCGTGACGATCGCAGCGGGGATCTCCCAATTTCCAACAGGTTAGATTCTGATACCAAACTACCGCCTCTAGTCGAATTATCGACGGCCACATCTGTGCTCGTGTCTTCCCAAAGCATGAAAGAGCAGGATGAGAGAACGAGGAGTGAAAGCGATACCAGCGGCGATTCCGGTGTGCTGAGGATCACAAAGGTGCAGCTTCCAGCCATAGGGCAGGAAACTCACAGTGGAAAGGATAAGGAGAAAGAGAACTCGGACGATGACGGAATCCTGACTATTACCAGGTTGACATAATAGGAGATTTGTGAGCTTTCCTGAGCTTTTGTTCTTGTTAAAATGGTAACGGAATCCGTAGAGAGAGGATCCAAATCGGTTCAGTGCTATGATAAGTATTTAGTTGGAGTGTTTAGCATTTTACATCCGAAATATTTCTTTAGGTTCAGTTACGTTTCACAGCAGTTTCCGTTTATATACTTGTTTACCACATAAACCCGCAGGTTAGTGATACATGTCGAAATTGACGAAAGACTCACATGCCTCAATACCGCTTCCCGTTTCCTCCTTGTGGAAGAACAACCATACCTTCTTCTTCCGGCGTCGGCGCGTAAGCTTTGGAAGCCGCCATAAACCTATGTGACCACAAATGAACGAAAGAAAGGAAACTACAGGTGGAACACGCACCAACTGGCCTGTAAAACACCTAAATTGCGAATCGCGTCTGACTGCTCCACTGTCACCGTCATAAGTTCTGAAAAGGTATCAAGCCTCTTTTCTAGCTCTTGTAGTTGATTTGAAAGGTGGGCTACCTGCTTTTGCTTCTGCGAAGACATTGATGGTAGTCGTTCTGAGGGTAATTGTTCTTGATCTTGTCGATATTGGAAAATGCCGCCACTTTATTGTAGCTTCGGGCAGATTTTTCCGTGTAAGTTCGGACTGTATTGATAATTTCGATGATGTCACTTGTTCATTCCCAGACCAGAAAGAACACGACGATCTCCTCGCATCAATCCCAAGAATCGTAAAGATGCCAAAAGGAAAAGGAACAGGAACATCTAAAACTTCAGCTACCCCAGCAACGCCAGGGAGCGTACCCACTACCACGAAATCTCATGACGCGGTGAAGCCAGGTGAAAACGACGCGGGTAGGGCATCGGTAAAAGAAGCAACAGTGGTGGGATTCGAGGAGCTCAAGAGATTGGAAAGTGTGACAATTTATGATTTACAATTGGAAGACGATGGTTCTCCATCTAAGGAACGAGCTGTACGTTCTTTTCTGCCTCAGAATGCGATGGGAGAAGTTTATGGGCATTGTTAGTACATTCGTCTGCCTGCTCCCTTTGAACCCTACATTTTGAGATTTACAATTGACGCTGGTTCCACGGCGTCGAAAGGAGGCATTTTGTACACCAACTTCCCCTTGGATGGAAGCCCGTTTGAGAGAACCAAGTTTCATGAGCAACCGTATGTCTACCTCCCGAAAGAAGGGGTTTGAGTTAAGACAATCACATTGGGTAGATTGCCCCAAGATTTTTCTCAACCTATCCAAATCTCCCTCCCTATCACCCGTTCCGGTGCCTACGAGTTCTACATCTCCTACCTTACCAATGGCTCTCACGAGTCCTCGGCTGTCCGGGTTCGATCCACCTCTGGATACTTCAACGTCGAACCATGTCTTCGCGTGCCAGGTAGAAATCCAATCCTTGGTCCTGACGGGGGCAAGATCTTGAAGGAGGATGTAAACCTACCAATGGATGGACTCGTCATTCAATCCGTTATCGCGAAATGGATGGGTTCGATTGACCAGTGGACGCCACACCTGGAGAATATCACGTATCGTGGCTATAATATGCTTCATTTCACCCCCTTGCAAGTCAGAGGTGTGAGCAACTCGCCATACAGCATCTTCGATCAGTTGGCTTTTTCGAAGGATCTTTTTAAGGATGGAAAAGTGGGTGGAGACGGTACTGGAGTAGAAGAAATGCGCGAGTTCTTGAAGAAGGTTAAAGCTACCTATGGGCTCTTGAGCCTTACAGACGTAGTGTGGAATCATACAGCCAACAGTTCCAAGTGGCTGCAGGATCATCCCGAGAGTGGTACGTCTTCCAGTTGCTTCTCACTCTGGGAAACGCAAGTTAATAAGAAATGAAGGATATAACGTCGTCAATTCTCCTCATCTCCTGTCAGCTCTTGAATTGGATGATGCGCTTGTGGACATGTCAGATTCACTCGCCACATTAGGCCTTCCTGATGAGCTGAAAACCCCCGATGATCTGGATAAAATCATGTCCCACATTGAAAACGTCATTATCCCTCGCCTCAAGCTGTGGGAATACTACACAATTGATGTCGCCTCGGAAAAGGACAAGTTCCTGAAAGGCTGGAGAGACGGAGGAAAGGTTGTTTTCGAGGTTGCGAGTGAGGGAGAGACCAAAGGAACGCTTGGAGAAGGGCAGAAGGAGATCCCTGAACTCATCATGGAAAACGTGGACAGTCTCACCCGGCTGGAAATCGTGCAAGCATTTGCCAAACTTTGTCTTCCAAAGAATTGGGACAAGTTCCTTGGAGCGCGATATAATGCACGAGTAGATCTAGCCAGTGCTTTAGCATTTACGAGGACGATATTGAAAAAGGATGGGTACAGGAAGGAGGAGGCAGAAGAGGCCGCGGCATGGCTAGCTAAGGTTTTGGACGATTTAAATGTGAAGCGATATGAGATGTGGGACGACGATAAGAAGGCTATTCTTCATAATATTCGTGGCAGAATTCAGTACACGCGCCTGGCGGAACATGGACCAAAGCTGGGAAAGGTGACGAAGAAGTGCGCTCTTTCTTACCTGTCAGTCATAAGGTTCCTAAAGTGCGCATTAGGTCCTGCCTCTTTGAAGATTACTTCACTCGCCTCCCGAAGAACAGCACGACTGCGAAACACGACCCCCTGTCGCTCTCACTCGCCAACAACGGCTGGATCTGGAATGCGGATCCGCTTGTCGACTTTGCAGGTCCGTCATCGCGCGCATATCTTCGTCGAGATGTGATCGCATGGGGAGACTGCGTCAAGCTTCGCTACGGTTCATCACCTTCCGATAATCCCTGGCTTTGGGAACATATGATCAAGTACACGGAAGTTAGCGCAGAGCTCTTTGATGGCTTCAGACTCGACAATTGCCATTCGACCCCCCTTCATGTTGGGGAGAAGCTACTAGATGCCGCTAGGAGAAAAAATGGGGACCTTTATGTTTGCGCGGAGCTGTTCACTGGAAGTCAGGAAATGGATATGATTTTCGTGAAGAGGTTAGGAGTCAATAGCTTGATTAGAGAAGCCATGAGTGAATGATTCATTTATTATCTAGCGATTGCTGATATCTTGCAGATGGTGGTGATCCAAAGAATCAGAGCTCATTGTTGTACAATTACGGTGTTGGCAAGCCTGTTGGTACGTCCCTCATCCGTTAACGAGTTACGTTGACTCGAGGATAGGTTCGATGGATGCCAATTGTCTCACAGAAGAATCCTCTATCTCGATGGCAGGAACATCCAAGTCTGCTGCCGTCATTCCTCTCCAAGGTCATACGCCTCATGCATTCATGATGGACTGCACGCATGACAATGAAGCGCCGGCCCAAAAGCGTACAGCTCGCGACGCTCTTCCTACTGGAGCGTTAGTTTCGTTCTGCTGGTCTGCAATTGGTAGCAATAAAGGTTTCGATGATCTCTACCCCAAATACCTCAACCTCGTGACTGATCCTAGGATGTACGAGGCTTATGATCATCAGAAGAAGGTTGGTGGTGATAACGGAATTGGAGAAGTCAAGAGGATCTTGAATCACTTGCACACGCAGATGGCTATTCAAGGATTTGTGGAGGGACATTTACATCAGGAGAACGATGTGAGTTTCTGCGAAATCTCACTCAGTTCGCTCAAGACAGGACAGTATATCGTTTTCCACCGAGTGCATCCCATTACGCATGAGGGTTTTGTTCTCATTACCCACTGTGCTTTCAAAGGCACCGAGAATCAAACTGATAGAGGATACAGTGAGTCGCCACTCTGCTCCTCTAACACAATATTGAGCTTATGGATAGCACCGGACATCACCCTTCGAGGGTCGGAAGCATCGCTTATATTTGCATACGAACTGGATATCACGTCCCAAGTTGATGTCAACGACCCGAAGTGGCTGAAAGGCCTTCCAGCTCAACTGAAAAAAATTGAAGTTGTCACTCCGGACCTCAGGCACGATAATGCTGGACCGTATACACACATTGAGATTCCTCAAAAATTTCCTCCTGGAAGCGCCATGCTCTTTTCTACCAAAGTCTGCGGTCTACCCCCCGATTTCGACAGCTTCTGCCTTGCTGGTTTAAAGGATGCGCTGAGTGAATTAGACCTAGTAGATTTGAACATCCTGCTTTATCGCTGTGATGCCGAAGAAAAGGATTATACCAATGGTAGGTTTGCGTTGCTGATTATGGATCCATGGTTGACGTTGCCATTGGGCAGGACAAGATGGGACATACAACATTCCTGGACACGGAAGTTTGGTGTATTGCGGTTTGCAGGGCTGGGTAGGACCACTGAGGAGAGTGATGCAGTACAACGATCTAGGTCACCCTATATGCGACCACTTACGAAAAGGTTCTTGGGCTTTGGATTATATCGTTGGGCGTTTAGAGAAGTGAGGGATTCTTCCGGTTGGACTCTGATTGACCCCGAGCAGGTATTCCAAAACGTTTCCACGGCTCACAAATCCTGCAGGCTGGTTCAGGCAGAAGTTTGATCGCGTCAAACAACTCGTTCCAGACTTTATGCGGCCAAAGTATTTCGCCATGATAGTCCACGCAGCTTTCAAGGCTGCCAGAAAACGAGCTCTCGAGCAGATGTCTCCCTTCGTTCGTGATGGACATTCGTTCACTCACGCCCTTGCGCTCACGTCCCTACAAATGCACGGGTGTGTGACAAGTGCATCTATTCATCCGACACAGCAGCTTCCATCACTGGCTGCCGGACTACCTCACTTTACCACCGAATGGGCTCGCTGTTGGGGTCGAGATATTGGGATCAGTATGGGTGGACTGTTTCTGATGACTGGTCAGTTCGAGGCAGCGAAACGGCACATCGAAGCTTTCTGCTCTACCCTCAAACATGGTCTCATGCCAAACCTTCTCGATTCGAATAAGCAACCTCGCTACAATTCTCGAGATTCTCCTTGGTGGATCTTACAGAACATTCAGGACTACGCGAGATACGCGAGTGAGGGGACAGACATTCTCAAAATGTCGGTAAAGAGACGATTTCCAAAAGACGATACGTGGATCTCGTGGGATGATCCGAAATGTTTTTCTTATTCATCTACGGTAGAAGAAGTCATCCAAGAGGTTTTCCAACGTCATGCTTCTGGAATCCACTTTATCGAATATAACGCAGGACCAAATCTCGACATGCAAATGAGTTCTGATGGTTTCAAGATTGACATTGAGGTAGATTGGGAGACTGGTTTCATCAAAGGTGGTAATGAGAGGAATTGCGGTACTTGGATGGACAAGATGGGGGAATCAGAGAAATCTGGTAGCAAAGGTTGGCCAGCTACACCAAGAGATGGGGCTCCAGTTGAGATTACGGGGCTGGTGAAGAGCTGTCTCAACTGGATAGTAGAGTTACATCAAAATGGCTTATTCCGAGAAAGGGGGGTGACTACCATTGGTAAGTCTGCTTACAGTGCTCAGAGAAAGAACTGATTACTCTCACAGTACATGGGAAAGAGAAATTTGTCTCCTATCAGGAATGGCGGGATTTGATCCAGCAAAATTTCGAAAGATGTTATTTCATCCCTTTAGGTGGGTCTAATACTTCTGCGACGATTGGAGAGTAATGCCGAGAGCAGAGGAAACCGAGGATGCGAAATATTCTATCGATTCCTCCATCGTTCGCAGTCGTGGCATCTACAAAGACGTCTACGGCACCCCGGCACCTCGCACCTTCTCTGATTACCAGTTCCGTTGTAACTTTCCAATTGCAATGGCGCTTGCACCAGAACTCTTCACCCCCAATCATGCACTTCTTGCGCTTAGAAATGTGGAAGATAGTCTTTGGGGAGAGAGTCAGTTGGGGATGAAAACGCTCGCAAAAGGTGATGAAATGTTCCGAGGGACATACGACCAACAGAACGATAGTTTGGATCGCAGCATTGCGAAAGGTTGGAACTATCATCAAGGGCCGGTCAGTAATCTTTATAGGTTAAGGGTGAATCTCAGCAGTTCTTTCAGGAATGGGTCTGGCCACTGGGCTACTTTCTTCGGGCTTACCTTCACTTTGACACTCAAGCGGGACAAGGCCAAAAAGATCCTAACGATACATTCCACAAACTTTATTCTTTCCTCATCCATCACCGAGCACATATAAGGGATGATTATTGGGCTGGTCTCCCGGAGTTGACGAATGAAGATGGAGTTTTTTGCAGAGACAGCTGCAGAACACAGGCGTGGTCTGGCAGCACCATTTTGGAGGCTTTGGAGAAAGTCTGGAAAATGCAGCAGTGAACTTAAGGATCATTTTGTCCCTTTTCCTTGATTGTATTTCTTCCAAGTCCTTGGTAGATCGCATTTTCAGAAGCAAGAACGAGAAGTAAACCGTAATGTGATTGAACGTATCTATTGTCACAAAAGTTTTCTTCTGTGCAGCCTTCCCTCGCTCGCCTGTCGTCGTTCCCCTCATTTTCTGTTGCCCACATCAGGATGTTTACCTTCCGAGTCTAGAACCGAGATTTCAGTGGGTATTATTGAATTTAGACCAGACTCGGACTACTCAAGTACGAGACTGCAGGCACCTTGCTGCCACTATTGACTGCATGGAGCGCCATGGTGCCATCATGCATGGTTGTCTTCGAGTTGGAGCAGCGCAGCGCTGAAGAACCCGCTGCCACTCGCACCAAAGAATATCCGGATCTGGCTGTTGAGAGGGACACATAAAACCTTCCTGTCTACTCACGCTCCACTCAAATCTGCTTTGCAATTGGTTTTTTTCGGTTCCTCCTTGAGTAAAGTATGTCGCAATCTTATCACGCCCATCTCCCAGACCTTTCAACACCTCGCTTCCAAGCTCTCGCAAAATCGGATTGCTTCTCCCACGCAGCTGCTTTCAAGGAAAGGAAACAGCCGCCATGGCTCCATGCATTGTGGGAGCATTGGAAGACGCTCTATCAGGAGCCACTCGTTGGTGTTACGAGCGACGGTGTGACATCCTCTTTGAATCAAGACCACAGCTCATAGTTTAGTAGGAACGGTGAAGGATGGTCTTTACGATGTTGGGGACGAAGAGTTCAACGTCCGACCCGTTGTCGAGGCTGCAAAGGTTGTTCTCAGCAAACTTAACGATGAGGAGCGTTCCAAATCAAGTTCTCACATCGACTCGCCGGATTGGAGGACATGGTCAAACCC
>MU272007.1:0-12455 GCA_021432655.1 Atractiella rhizophila
AGCTGATAGAAAACCCCATCGTAAGCAACGCACCAAGCCCTCGAAAGTATTATCGTCCATGTTCCCCTCTGCTCGACGGCCATCAGAAACACGATATATTCCTTCTGCTCTGGACGGATTATCTGGATCTAACGACCGAACTTCGACTTCTTCACCGTTCTTTCGCTCAATGATGACCTGAAAGCACCGTCAGATATACTTCACAGTCAGGGTCGTAAAACTCACCGTATTCCCCTCTATCCAAGTCCTCTCGTTGTTAGCGGTGCAATCGACTCGCTCCTTCCTCAAGGCCCTGTCCTTCGCTGCCGCTACAGGATCTTTCTCCAGATCCGACGTCGAAGTTCGGCGAAGCAAGAACGGTCTCAACAGCGTCGCAGCCCTTCCCCTTCCTGGGGTGAGTCCTGGGGTGAGTCCTGCGGCCACTTCTGGATGGACTGGAGGCGGCGTTGGGATACGGTCCTTCTGATAAGCGGGTTCAGGCTCTTGAATGACTGGTTTCTCCTTTTCCGAAATGTCAGCCTCAGGGGCAGGTGTATTTGAATCCTCGGATTCCTCTTCGATAATATCTGAAATGCGTCGCTTTCCTTTCTCCAGATCTGAGTCGTCGCGATTGACCACGATGTCGTCTGGTCGATCGACCTTTCGGGCGTGAGACAACCAAGCTGGACCACCGGAGGCCTGTGTCCAGGTACGGGATATGGAGTGAACTCGGGAGTGCAGACGCTTGCCAACCGAAAAGAAAGGGATCGTTAAACCTGTTTGATCGTCAATACTCGTTACACTTCGCAATCTAAGATGAAGGGACGCACCGTGGACCAAGACTGAGGACAGGACCAAGAAATACACAATAGGTTGGATCGTCAAAGCGAGGACATCCAGGCTTGTTTCGGGAGGGTATAGCTGTACGCTTATCAGTAACGGTATCCTTGTTCTGGGGGAAGGAACTGTACCGGAGTGGGGAGACGTTCAGTTGCAAGTGTAGCGATAAAGATGGCTCCGACTCCCTGCGAACACCATCATCGGTCTGAATGGCTGACATAGAACCTCGCACTCACCATGGGTCCAAAATGTCCCGAGAAGACGGCCTCTCTGAAAGTCTTGATATCGGGCATGAAATTATAGAACAAGAGGATGAATGGCAGCCTTCGAAGGACCAAGATAGCGATGGCGAGAAGGACAAGTCTCCATGGTGTCAGGCTGAGGAGCGGGTCATCCCAAGCCGGAAATGGCATCGTTGCTCCGATATAGACGAAGGTGGCGCAATTGACGAGCAGATCGATAATCTATCATTTCCCCCCGTTTACCATTTGATTGCTAAGACAAGGAGGAGGAACTCACGTTGGCGAAGTTACTATCTTCGATAGACTCCGAGAACCAATCGTCCCAAGCTATCAGGCTCGTCAATCTACCTTGCGAGGAGCAAACAAAAACAACGCACCGAATGCAACTCCACAAGCAAAGGATGCCAACAGATCGTCACTCCCCGCTAAGGTGGTGACGCCAGTTGTGAAGAGCGCCAAAGCGACATACATCGCTACCATAGACTCCCTATCGATGAGCCCTCTCCTCTTTGAAAACTTCATGATCTTCCTCGCCATAACGCCAATGAAGGCTCCAATGAACGTTCCAAGGATGATCTGATAGAGTAAAACGAGCAAGATCCACTGGCCGATCGTATCGCCCACCGAGACGTCTTCTCGTAAGAGGAGGAAGAGCGCGAGGAAGAGAAAAGGGAACGCTGCGCCGTCGTTCGAGCCCGATTCACATTGCAGCAAATGTCGAAGATGGGAAGGTACGTGTTCCTGTGCGAATTTTCCTCTACCTACGACGGAGGCGGCGAGCACGGGATCGGTGGGAGTAACGGCGGCGGCGACGACGAGGGATTCGAGGAAGGTCAATTTGGGGATGATGACATAGATGAGCGCGCCAGAGACCATCCATCCGAACAACATGCTGCTCTCATCAGCATCAACAAACCATGTCTTCAGCTCGGGGAGGGGAGGGACGGCGCACTTTGGGCCTAAGAGGATGGACAAGCTCTTCCAATGCTTAAGGACATAACTTTTTGGCAGTTCCACTCCGACAGCAAACACAGATAGGGCGATAACGATGCGCATGATTTCTAAAGTGACTTCGTTGAAGTCGCCCCCTCCGTTCCATGTTCTTGGTGCAAAGATGTCGGCTACAGTTTCTGAGAATACTATTCCAAGGCCGGTGGCGATGATCGGCTCTCCAAAGAAGAGTCGTTCCTTCACTAACGCGCTAAAGTCCGTATCAGTAAAAGAATACTGGAGATAGGGGAATATATGTACCTGAACATGCCGAAGAAGACGGTGAAAGCACTGAGCAGTGTGTAAGCAAGATGAGCGACTGAGACTTCGGGTACGACTTTGAAGAGCTGTGCAAGCAAAATAACATTAGCAGTCGTATGGCATGAACGATTCAGAAAGACATACCTCCTCATGCGCATGATCGAGACCCTCCTCGACCCCTCCATGCACTTCGTACAATCCTGTGACATTACCAAGCCGGAGCTTTGGGAGATAAAGGCTGAGATATCTGGTATTAATCGACATGTTGGGAAGGCGTCAGCGTTATTGGGAGATATTGTCCCGACTTTTAGCTGTTTCCAACGATCAGATCAGTGCTGTTCTTCTTTGCTCATAAACGCTGAAAAATTCAATCTGCGGAGTGCGGAGAGTATGATGATGATAGGCTAAAGAGGCCATCGGTCCCTAGGACGGCACACCTCCCGACCTTACTGTTCATTTATTTGTTGTCTGAGTTACTGAGCATCATTCACTCCATAATTCAACATTTTGACAGTGGCTTGCAATGATGACATGATGCCAATGGATCGGGATGCTTGCGCCAAAATCAGCGTCACCCAATTATGGGAGAACCAAGAGGGTCCCCAATCTTGGTTTCAAGAGGGCTGAGAAGACGCCAAACCCTCCAACGTGTCTTATAAACGCCACAAGCAAATTTTACTCCCAAAGCCCCTGAATGGTCTCCAAGCCTGGACAAGCAAGTTAACGCACCTAATTTCTGCTGCCACTGCGCCAAAACAATGCGCGCCTTGTGTCAGAATCCAACAAAACAACCCGAGAGGTTCACTTCCTCCTCGGCAGCTGTGACTGTGGGAAATAACAAGTCTGGGGATAGGAGGGAGGAAAGAGGGAAGGGGGCGCTGATGAGATGGACGAGAACTGAGCTCCTCGATGCAAGAGAGTCTTGGAGCCGTTGTCTCGGCGGACGTAATCGAGCCGCTACCAGTCCTCCGGGTCCTGTGTCCGGTCTGCTCGGCCAACTTCGGGGACGAAACTATAGTCTTCAAACGCAAACTAGCACACCCAACACACTGCTGGATTGGATTGGATTTCGAAGGAGATGATTATTTGTCCTGAAATGGTGTCGCTCTTATGGATGGTGTGCTGGCACGTTCCTGGCTGCTCTCTTGCAAGTTGCAACGATCGCCCCTCTTTGCGAAACATGGATTGATGCACGATTTGGCGCAAATAAAATGAGCGTGCATAATTATGTAAGATGAGAAGCAGGAGGCGGCGTAGAGAGACGTGGAGACAGCTTCTAAATCGATGGGCCATTTTTGTTGTATCCTGGCAATGTTGATTGGGAACTTGATCGATCGAACTTGAAGTACGCCAACTAGCAGAGAAAGGGGGGATGACGCTGGGCAACGAGTGATGTCTACGAGATGAGATGAAGTGCATGAGTTGTTTATGCAAATATGCGCTTCTCATTCCCAGCTCTCATCTATGAAAAATGAGTTATCAAGAAAGTTTGCTTCAACGTAGAAAATATCGGTTCTGAAAACGGCAACAAATTACAGTAACGCTTACGCTTATGTGGTGGACAGTTTGTGGTTGGGAAACGAGATCAGGTTGACCTGTTTGTTGGTTTGGGAAATAAAAAGAATGGTGAAAAAGTGAGGTTTATGTGGATTGAACACATGACCTTCAGATTACTAACTGTTACTTCAGTCTGACGCTCTCCCAACTGAGCTAAAACCTCTTTGATGCTAATCCTTTTGACTTGCATGCCTATACTCTGATGGCAGTTCAGCCACTTTTCTGATCGGGGATCGGGAACTGGGAAGAGAACAAAGGGCATATTTTTTCATCATACCCACACAGACAGAAGTCACTGATCTCCTCTCCTACCTTTCCTCCCCTTACTCCTTCCATCCTTCCTTCAGGCTGCCTCGACTTCCCAAAGTTTGTCAGTCCTTTGTCTGTTCATTCAGCACACGACTTGAATGCGCTAACTCCTGCTCACAGGCCCTCTCCACCTTGTCCATTCTCCAAAGTGTGCCCAACCTCCTACAAAAGCGTATGAGCTCACGCACACACTCCCTCGTGCAGCGCGCCTCCTTTACGTTGGTTTCGAATATACCCATGAACAATGATTTCCTGCTCAAGACGCTCGATACCTTCTCCAACGATCCTCATCTCACCTACACTTATGGTGAGAAGAAGTATGGTCCTTTTTCGGTGAGACGGATGAAGGAGAGGGCGGATGTGGTTTGGGAGAAGATGGTGGAGTTGGATGATGAGGGAAAGACGGGGTGGAGTTGGGATCAGGCTCGTTTGAGGATCAAGTTGGAGGACGAGAGTAGGAGAGAAGATCCCAGTCCGTTTTCATTCTTTTTCATTCTTTCGTTGACTGATCTCATACATAGGGAAGGCCACAGAATGGGATTTTCAACCCGCAAACCTCTTGATCGAAGGCCGAGACGGAAGCTTTCCCGCTTCTGTTCCCCCTTCAGCTGAAGCCCTGGACGAAGCTTTGGCAACGCTCTATCTGCCGTGGAAGAGACAGCACTGGCACGACGTGCGCGTGTACCCGGAAACTGTCACTCTCCGGAACCTACAGATTCGAAAGGGCCGAGACCTCACTCGGTTCTTCAGCCGGACGCTCCTTAAATCCTCCATCAGACATCTTCGGATCGAACAGACCTCTCAACCCCATCCTCATCCTCAGCGTCACCCTCATAACGGTCTTCAGAACGCCACAGAAAAGGCAGGAACCCTGACCGTAGACGCGGTCCCCCTCGTTCTCTCCAAACTCAAATCCCTCACCCTAATCGGAGACTGTTACACTCCCATCCTCTACACCAACCTCAACACCCTCCCACCCATCCTCCTCTCCATCCATCCCTCCACCCCCATCCCATTCCTCCCCCGTCCCCCGCCTCCTCCACCCCACCTCGAACCCGCCGTCCTGCACAGGTCGTGGGCGAAACAGCAGAAGAAGGAGGCGGAAGCGCTCCGGAGGAGCGGGAGGAGGTTGAAGCCGCATGAAGTCGGGTTTTGCGTCTCGGTTCTTGGGACATCGTTTCGGGTGAGGGAGAACGAGCTGTTTCTCAGTCTGGAGGAGTTCAAGTTTCCGCTAAGTTTCCGCTTCCACCTTCGATTCCACAGAGCAAGATTGATCGAGCCGGAATGGACGTGGCGGTGACGCCGCGAAGGAGGAAGAGGAGAGCGGAGGAGGGGGGTGAGGAGGACGAGGATGGGGGGAGAGGGAAGGAGGGGAAGAGGAGACGGTGGATGAGCGAGGAGGTGTTTTCGGACGTGACGGAGCCGGAGGTGGGGAGTGAGGAGTGGCTCGATAAGGAGAACTTGTCCAGTCCGCCGCCACCACATCTTCAAACTCGGAGGGAGAGGGAGAAAGAGGGGAGGAAGCCGATGTTGAGGAAGAAGAGTAGGTTGGAGGGCGTGAAGGAGGACGTTGGTGAGGAGATGGGAAAGATGATTGGTAGGTTGCCGTGACCTTCTCTCAAGACTTTTGTACAAACGTTTATGACGGATGCATTGTTTTCTTCGTTTCAAGTTTCAGCTTTCGCTTCACTTTCGTTCCTTCATTCTTTCATCTCTGCTCTCGTAACCCGTCGCATTCATCGCTCTTCAAATTCTCGTCCCGTCGCAGATACAATCTTGCACTCTGATACTGCACTCTCTTCCAAGTTTGTTTCGTGTCGTTCTCAAGTTATCATTGACCACAGCTCGTTTCTAGTCGCAATTCCGCTGGCAATTCTGTATTGTAGAGCCCCATAATTCTTCCACTTTTTAATAAATTTACCACAGGTTGGCACAATATGAAGCGGCATAGTCTGAAGACTGGAACCAGCGAAACCAGCGAATCCATCCTGTATTGATCTGACTCGATTAGCCGATAGGATGTTTGTTAAGTAGACATTCGCGTCATCGACTTCAACATCTTGTGCACAATAACAGTTTACAGTTGGAATAAGAGGTAACAGGTGATAAGGATGTCCTCGCCTCCCACCTCGCCACTCGTCTACACGCCGTATCAGCCGCGCTCTCTCTCCCGGCGCACGGCATCCAACACCTCCTCCATCCACGGCATCAACGGCCTCCTCTCCACCTCTCCCACCGCACCCGCCTTCTCCTTCCCTGCCCCCAACACGTCCTCCCCGGCACACACCGAAGCCTTCACGCCGGCGCTCTTCGTCCGTCCCGCGTCCGCACTCTCCTCCCACACCCCCTCCCTCGATCTCTTCACCCCTCCACTCGCCCACTCTAACGCCAGCTCCCATCCCCACTCCCACTCTCACTCCCATCCCGTGTCCGCCACAGCCACGCCCCCCAACCTCGCCTCGCTTTCCCGCCGCCCCTCCGACCTCTCTCATCTCGCTTTCCAGCCCCCGACCTCCCCGCCTTCGTCGGGTACCCCGCTGGAAAGCGAGAGGGAGAAGAAGAGGACGCCGTATCATCCGAGGTTTCAGCCGAAGGGTGTGAGGAGGGAGAGGTGGGAAGATTTCCTTGCGGTGAGGGAGAAGGAGGCAGGGAGGAGGAGGCTGGATGACCAGAGGGTCGAGAGGAGGGCTCAGAAGGTGAACTTCTTTCCTTCCTTCCTTCCTTCCTTTCTTTCTTTGGGTGGTCAGATGGCATAATTTCAGTCTTTCTGTGGTGTGGTATGGCGTGGATGGCGAGCAAAAGTTCAGAGGGCTGTTCATCTTGCGTACTGTCCATGTCTACTCCTGGTTGGAGAGCTCGTCTGCTCATATAGAGTGAGCCACCACCATTTCGCAACTCTGTTGCCAATCTTCTCTTTCCTCACCAATCCTACTTCCCTCAGGAGAATTTCCTCAACCTGCTGAGTTCGTGTACCGTTTGAACGACCTGAGCTGACGGCCGTCTCCTCCTTCCATGGTTAAAATTGACCGATAGTGCAAGTTTTGTGCCTTCTGTAATTATATTCCGGTGGGATCTCATGAATTGGTGCCCCAGAGAGGATAGGAGGAAAACCGAAGAGGGTTTACCTTTACGTATTAGATCGTGAATCAATGACGAGGGGGTCCGAAACTGAACGAAATGTATATTCCCCTTTGTTTTATTCTTCCTGTGCCTTTTAAAAAGGGAGGATATGCTGCACCATGTCTTGATTGAAAGAAATCAGGGAGGCAGCGTGTGACTAGAAATATATTTCAAAGAGATAGTGGATTCGAGTTTCGAAATCACGGTGCAAGTACGGAGCAGCTGACCTGTCAATTTTGCAGTTGATCGCATTACATTTTCCCGCATCCACCCCAACACCTTTAAAGCGCACCTCCACCAATTCATCACTATCCTCCATCTCGTCAAGCATATCCAGATCCTCCTCCGACGTCTGGTCAAAAACACTCAAGAACCTCACATTAGGAAGAGGTGGAGAGGGAGGGGAGTGGGAGATCCGAAGTGAGTTTTGCCCCCCTTCTCTTTATGCCAACTGCCGATACCCGACCTAGATGCAGAACAAGCAATAGTCAAATGGGAAGACGACGCGTCGGTGTCACGCTGCCCCATTTGCATGTGAGTCCACGTTCAAGATGGAAGGGATTGGTCTCACGTTGAATGGCTAGGGCAGCCTTCGGCCTCAAGACCCGTAAACACCATTGTCGTCTCTGTGGTCGAATAGTCTGTTTTCTCCCTCCCAATGCCTCCCCTCTTTCGAAGCAGAATCCGCCGCCATCGGTTGTGGACGAGAAGGATAAGGAAGGGGAAACAGCCCAGCCCATTCATGTTATCACACGGACGGTTCGTTGTTCGACATTCATAACTTACGAATTGAACGATTTTGGAGATGGGAGCGGGAGGATTGTTGAGATAGATGTCGATGAGGAAGCGAGGGAGAGGGATAAGTTGAACATGAATGGAAAGACGAAGGTGGAGCCTGCGAAGGAGGAGAAGCGGAAAGAGATTCGCGTCTGCCGAGACTGTGTACAGTCTGTTTTGTATGGCGGTCCTAG
The DNA here is from genome assembly GCA_021432655.1 of Atractiella rhizophila. Lineage (NCBI taxonomy): Eukaryota > Fungi > Basidiomycota > Atractiellomycetes > Atractiellales > Hoehnelomycetaceae > Atractiella > Atractiella rhizophila. Next base: position 8,270 of record MU272007.1, read on the forward strand.
CTTTGAAGAGGGAGAAACTGAACAGAGGCTTAGACGACGACAGACGATGACCCTGAACGCGCCCATACCCAATTATGTCAAGTTGCACAAAGTTCGTCGGATTCCCTAGAGGCATACTTTCATCCTTCTGAGAGCGGTTTAGGTGCTCATACAAGTGGAAGAGGAAGTGGAAGCTTTGATACCCGACCTACAAGAGCTCGTAATCAACATGAAGTTAGTAGTTCCATATTCATCCCTCGCCCCTAACCAACGAATATACCAGTTCAGTTTCGACATCAAATCCCAATTCGACTGCGCTCCTAAACATCCAGGCGCAGGCCCTGACAGTGCGGAAGAAGATATTATCGTCCTTGACCTCGTACGATACACTGTCACGACGAATCCGCGACCTGCCTCTTCAAAAGTCGGAGGGGCAGAAGCCCGGCGGAAGTCAACAGCGGTTAACGAAGGCGATCTCGACGAGAGCTGCATTATGGCTTGGAGAAAAGATGGCCGCTCTTCGTGGTGAGTCGCTCACTCACTCGCTCACATCCCCCGTCCTTACTTGGTCTTGGTCGACAGGCCTCGGCGCACTGGACAGCAGCTTTGCTGGAGGCGATAAAACGATCACCTCAAAACGGAAGAGACCTGGCAACAGGACGGCGAGTAGTAGCTTCAGCACGAATGGGTCGGATGATGGGAAAGATGTTCGAGATAAGATCAAGTCTCCGGATCCTCAGAACGGTGCTCTTGCAATTCTCATGGAGTATGCCATCAACCTCTTTACTCCACTGTGCGCTGAGATCAATGTTGGCAGGCAAGAGCAACTCGTTGCTGGGTACCTGGAAGAAGCTAACAAACGACGGCAATTTGAAGATGCAGCCGCTTTGCAAACCTCTCTGGATGAGTTGTGAGCAGGAACCATCCTTCTCCATTCGAAACCTCCTGATCCTTGTGCATCGTAGGCGTGCTGAAATAGCCAAACTCAGGGCAGCTAGTTGACCGTCTTCCAATCACAATCCCGCTCTTGCGTTTTTATCCGTTTTCTTCGGTTCAAGTTCAAATGGGGACATGGATGGAGAGGGAACGATTTTTATCGGTTAGGTTCTGTACCGTTGGGATCCATTTATCGAGAAAGTGCAGATGGGCGAGCTAGGGATTGGTTCATTGGTGTAGAAAACCTAGTTGCACAAGCGTAGACAAGAGGCACGTGTTGGTTCGACCAAGAACAAGAACTGATCGTAATACGATGCATCACGATCTTCACGCTGCCAGGGTACATTTAACTTTCTGGTTCCTCCCCATGATATTATGAAAAGAGTGCGAATTAAGCAGCTATAGGGTATTCATCCGGGTCATCAAGGTCGTTACAGTCGTTATCATCCGGGTCATAAAAGGAACCAAAACCAATCTCTCTCCAAAAGCGCAATCAAGAAACACAAACGAGTATAGTCCTTCGGCCCATGTAAACACAGATACGAGAAGTGATAGACCAGGCTCAAGCGGCAGCAGTGACAGCAGGAGCAGCTTCAGTTGATGCCTTCTTGGAGCTTATCCGCCTCCATAAACCTTCCTTCTTCTCAACGGCGGGACTCGGAGCAGGAGTAGGGGTAGGTGTTGCACTCGAGAAGCTGAACCAGCCCTTCTTCTCCTCCTTAGGTGAAGCCGTCTCTTTCTTCTCCTCGACCTTCTTCTCGCCCGAATTAGAACTAGAGCGGAACCAGCCCTTCTTCTCTCCCTCCTTTACCTCTTCCTTCTTCTCCGCCGTCTTGTCAGCAGATGAGGTCGAGCGGCCGAACCAGCCTTTCTTTTCCTCGATAGCGACAGCTGGTGTTGCGGCAGGTGTGGCAGGAGCCTTCTCGGATACGGAAGTAGGAGAAGCCTGGGGGACGGCGAGAAGGTTGGTGGTCTCTTCTTGCTTCTTGACGAGTTCTGGATCATCTGCTTCTGGTTTAGGACGGCAGCAACAAGCATACCCTGAAATAGTTGTTCATGTGAATATCAACAACGTTCGCGGAGTATAAAAAGGGAGGACGGACCTGCCAGACATCTCAATAATCCGGTGATGATAGAAGATAGCCCGTCGAGAGTGATATTTATCAATTGAGCGGCGCCAACGATTAGCCAGTCCACTATCTTGACAAGACCGGAAAGGAGCCAGGTGATTGCATCAGCGAGGAAGGTGACGAGCTCTGTACCGTTCCAAAACAAGTCAGTCATTGCGAGAATGGGACTACAATGTATAGGGGTAAATGCTGCCAAGTTTGGTAGAAGCAGAAGGGACAAGGGACCGCATGAGCAGGTTCTCGAAGACCAAAATAGCAAGCTGACAACAATGGCTGTGGAGCCTGAATTGTAGTCATATTATACAGATACATTAATGGCTCAGCTTCAATCCATGTCTTCTGCGATGCATATGATTCGAGCAGAGCTTCGTGTAGAAACCTGGAGTGATTCGTGTCTCACAACACCACGGCCAATGCAACCAAATGAAGAACTTACTCTTAGTACCACTGACGATAGCGCCAACAAGCCAAGCAAGGGAAGAACAGACGATGCCCATGTTTGATGTTCGATAATCTGGTTATGTTCTGTAAGAGTGTGTTGTACGTAAATGGCTGGATAAGCTGAGGTCGTTAGATGTTTCGTTCAAATCGTTATCGGTTGTTTGGGTGGTGGCTGGGAAACTGGAGAGGAATGGAAAAGGTGGTGGTCGTTCCTGAGAGAAGAAGGAAAGGCAATCGAAGAATAGGGGCTTGTTGACTTGCTGCGCCAGGAGCCCCAACTTTAGCTCGCATTCTGTCAGGATTCTGTGTTGATTTCGAAGCTCTGATTCGGTTGGAGTATTGATACCTGGGTAGAAGGACGTAGAATTCTTTACTATGGGGTGCGACTGTAAGCTTGTCTTTCAGTTCAATGATTTGGAAACCAAAACTGTAACATTGTGGAAGTAAGGATACTCCAATGTGCTTGCGATAACACAGTAGAGTCTACGAGTTTGACAAGATCTAGTCGCACGGGCTATGTAGGATGAGGAATGCTTTGTCTATTGAAATATTCGTTCATGACGAGCACATATAAACCGGAGTGAACAATGCAGCTCAGCGCATGGTTATCGTTATCCTAAAACATACCCTTGATCCTGAAGACTTGATGGAGCAAGCCCTTTGGCACTTGTTGTGTGTTGCAGATGCATCCGTCAGCTTCGCATCACAATGGATTTGTCGCGCTGAGCAAAATGTTCAAACTCAGCATTTGCAGAGTCGCGATGGAGTGATGGAGTGCAGCCTTGAAGCTTGAGACCTTGAGGGCTAACCTCCAGACTTGATCAGAGTCGCACATGAGCCTCAGACTAATCCATTGATGCAGGGCAGCAAGAAGGTCAGAGGTTCTGTCAGACATGCCACCATCACTCCGGATAGGCGCTCAGTTCAGAGGGACCTCGATGCAATAAGGTGATGGAGAACCCGTCGTCCATAATTGATACTGCGTATGTCTGGACGCGTTGGTGAACTGCGTCGATGCGTTGATGCGCAACAGACCAATTCAACACCAATGTCAGCGGGGATGAACGCGTTGAGCATCGACAGCGACATAAACTGAGTTTCTGATTCGTCGCTTGCGACTGTTGGTAGGAATACATAAAACATGGTACTCTTACCCTGCTAGATGTCAAGTGCCAATCATCATGTCTTGGAGTACCAGAGGTTCAGGTTACGGCGGTGGAAGTCGTGGAAGAGGACGAGGACGAGGAAGAGGAGGGACCCAATTCGGAGACGCCGTCACAATCAATCCGGTGGCGTCCGCAAGTTTACTGTCAGGGTTTGAGAAAGCAAAGCAGATAGAAGTACATACCCCAGGTCTTTACGACGGAACACCATGTAAACCGCGTAACGTGCGAGCCATTTCTTCATTTGATTGGGTTGACGGGCGAACAATTCGCGTGCCTGGTAAGAGATGATGTTGTGGCGCAGAGTAAGCCAATTTGACAGCGATGCATAGGACTCCCTCCAGTGTGGAAAGAACCAAATTTGCCTCTAAAAATTGAACACGACTCCGGAGATGCCTTTGTGGACCAACAAGCAGAATTAACCTCCAGAATGGGCATCCATCGCTCGTCAGGGCTTTTTGCCGCTATCGACGCAGTCGATCCTAATTTTGCGTACGAGCAAGTCGATGTCATTACAGATCGAAACAATGTCAAGAA
>MU272017.1:0-12093 GCA_021432655.1 Atractiella rhizophila
AAGTACGAACGTTGATAGTATTCAGCTTGGTTATCCCACAGTTTCCATGAAAATCCCCCACCGTCGGACCCACCGCCGGATGGATTGGCCGATAGCGCGCCGTCTTGTCAGTCAACGATTGAGAGGGAGGTCGAGGTCGTCGTTTTTTAAGCTATCTACCTCTTGGATGCATGTTTATATAGGTATCGTTCTTCATGCGGGTTCGGATTTTGAGAATCGAGGACGATCGTCACCGCGTCACCACAAACTTAAATTAAGCAGATCATTCCGCTGTGTTGGGACTATCAACAATCAATATCAAGCATTCTATTTTGCCAGCACAGAAGGTGCATCAAGCAGATGACCACAATCAAGTAAACTGTGAAATTACGCCATATGGGTCTACGAGTGGGGAATAATTCGATTTATGGGCACCATTAATGCCGCGGCGTGGTTGTCATCATTTCAGCTCAGCTCACTCCCAAACCCAGCGGAGGTGCTCGATTCTTCCTCTCCTCCTTCTTTTCATCCCCAATCTCCATTCCCACCTTCGCCATCCCCTTGTTAAGCTGCTCTAATAAAGCACAAGCTTGACAGAACTCCTGAGAAGAAAGGGAGCCGCAAGTTCTACATGCCTCTACACCACATTACCATGTCAGCCTCGCTTTCATCACATCGAGAAGAGGCAGAAAGAGGGAGAACGCACGCTGAACCTGCTTCTTTGGTGGAGCGAGGCAAGCTCGACCTCTCTTGGGTTGGGAAGAGGAGCGAAGCGACATTGATGCGGCCATCGCCTCCCCACTGTAAATCTATTTCTCCATCTATATGAGCCAGTGGGGATTCAGGGGAACTTGGCGTACGATGTCGACAATGGCTGTGCTACGACGTTTCTCCAGATCCTTCACGAGCGCTCTCGCATGCCCTCGATAGGCTGTAGGAGAATAGATGCACTCTGTTGAATGGTAATCGAGTTTCTATTGCATTCACCTCAGCACTTTTTTGGGATAGGGGGAGAGAGAAAGGACCACCTTAAAATAGGCATACATCACGATCTCCTTTTCATAAGCATACTTGAACGGTTTGCTCCTCTTAATCGTCCGTGGAAGCTTCAATCCATCTTCGTCATCCTCATCTTCATTCTCATCCCAGTCCCCACCTGTCGTGACCGCCGTGCACCTTCCCAGTCGCGCAATGTCGCCCCTGAGCACTTCCAACGGCAACAACAAACCATGACTGTTGCGAAGAAGACTCGCACGGGAATACTCACCATTCATCAATATCGTCTCGGCCACATCATCTGCATTGTGACCTGTGACTACGTGATCAACCGCGAGCAGGTGAGCGCCTTTATCGAGGGCCTGCCTTCGAAAGACTCCACAATAAGTGCCTTCCTTGCAACCGTTTCAGTCTTCACGCGGACCAGTAAACACCGAAAATGAACGCACAATTACCCTTCTTCCCAATCTCACCCACGACTCTATCCATCGTCCAACCTCCATACAGCTGCTCGTAAGATAAGATCTTGAGCGGAAGACTATATTGCTCTGAATTCCGCTTCACTGTCTTCCTAGCAATCTCGTGAGCATGATGGTTTGGAATAGATCGGGAGGTCACAACGCACTTCCAGTGAGGCGTCCCGATACCCTGATATCCCCTCATCGATGCTGAGAAGGCAGAGATCGAGTCCGTACGAATATCGCTCGTTGAGAACTTTCATCACATGTGCCAAAACGGTGGAATCTAGAAATGCGCATGTGAGCAACCCGTTTTTGCGACGCTACGGAACCAAAAATGTTTCTAATCTTCGAATTCCACAACGCAGAACGGAGGAAACCGAGCCAAATCGCAGTAAGTGCATAAAACATCGAGAAACGTTGCATTTTTCGCTTAGTCTAGATTCTGGAACATTGCATTTTTCTCGCAAAATGATCGCTGCAGACAACACGCAAAAATACAAAGACAAACGTCTCCATCCCAGATGCTCGACACCCGAACGACGTAAGCCAAACAACTAAATAAGCGTGAAACGTGAAATGTATTCTGGCAGAAATAAGTAATCTAACTGCTAACAACGAGTGGGCAAAGAAAAGCATGTTTTCAGAATCCATTCCACAGCATACTTAACTGCACAAGACGCATGTATATCTTGTCATTATTCTACCGTTTTAGGATGCAAGGGTAGGTCGAAGAAAGAATTGTGCGAGTGAATCAACTATTACAGATATGAAACAAGCTGTTCTCTTCTGCGATACGCTTAGTGCATTGGACTACGAGGGAGAGATGGCCATGCATAAGAGGGGAATCATGAAATCGAATAGGATAGAAATCAGGGATGCGATCAAACAATGATTGAAATGGTGGAATAGTTCTTCTCCCTCGAAACTCTTCACAGATAAAGATGAAAACTTGTTTAACGCGGGAAGCTTCTTTCGCCATGGTAATTTGCTCAGTGGCTACATTTTTATAAGTACATCTCAGTGACAATTGTCAGGCAACGCGATTGCTAATAGTAAGAGCATTCTCGTGGGGCAAACTGTCGTTTGAGTTGTGTAAAAGTTCAATATCATATACGCACAGAGAGCTACGCTCAACACCATGGAAAGAAGGAAAACGTGGAAGATAATCCACAAAATGCGATCACAGAGATGAGTGGATGAAATCTTCACAAGTCGTGAGCGGCCATCGCCTCCCCACTGTAAATCTATTTCTCCATCTATATGAGCCAGTGGGGATTCAGGGGAACTTGGCGTACGATGTCGACAATGGCTGTGCTACGACGTTTCTCCAGATCCTTCACGAGCGCTCTCGCATGCCCTCGATAGGCTGTAGGAGAATAGATGCACTCTGTTGAATGGTAATCGAGTTTCTATTGCATTCACCTCAGCACTTTTTTGGGATAGGGGGAGAGAGAAAGGACCACCTTAAAATAGGCATACATCACGATCTCCTTTTCATAAGCATACTTGAACGGTTTGCTCCTCTTAATCGTCCGTGGAAGCTTCAATCCATCTTCGTCATCCTCATCTTCATTCTCATCCCAGTCCCCACCTGTCGTGACCGCCGTGCACCTCCCCAGTCGCGCAATGTCGCCCCTGAGCACTTCCAACGGCAACAACAACCATGACCGTTGCGAAGAAGACTCGCACGGGAATACGCACCATTCATCAATATCGTCTCGGCCACATCATCTGCATTGTGACCTGTGACTACGTGATCAACCGCGAGCAGGTGAGCGCCCTTATCGAGGGCCTGCCTTCGAAAGACTCCACAATAAGTGCCTTCCTTGCAACCGTTTCAGTCTTCACGCGGACCAGTAAACACCGAAAATGAACGCACAATTACCCTTCTTCCCAATCTCACCCACGACTCTATCCATCGTCCAACCTCCATACAGCTGCTCGTAAGATAAGATCTTGAGCGGAAGACTATATTGCTCTGAATTCCGCTTCACTGTCTTCCTAGCCATCTCGTGAGCATGATTGTTTGGAACAGATTGTGAGGGTCACAACGCACTTCCAGGGACGCGTCACGATACCCTGATATCCCCTCATCGATGCTGAGAAGGCAGAGATCGAGTCCGTACGAATATCGCTCGTTGAGAACTTTCATCACATGTGCCAAAACGGTGGAATCTAGAAATGTGCATGTGAGCAACCCGTTTTTGCGAGGCTACGGAACCAAAAATGTTTCTAATCTTCGAATTCCACAACGCAGAACGGAGGAAACCGAGCCAAATCGCAGTAAGTGCATAAAACATCGAGAAACGTTGCATTTTTCGCTTAGTCTAGATTCTGGAACATTGCATTTTTCTCGCAAAATGATCGCTGCAGACAACACGCAAAAATACAAAGACAAACGTCTCCATCCCAGATGCTCGACACCCGAACGACGTAAGCCAAACAACTAAATAAGCGTGAAACGTGAAATGTATTCTGGCAGAAATAAGTAATCTAACTGCTAACAACGAGTGGGCAAAGAAAACCATGTTTTCAGAATCCATTCCACAGCATACTTAACTGCATAAGACGCATGTATATCTTGTCATTATTCTACCGTTTTAGGATGTAGGGCTCAGTCGAAGAAAGAAATTGCGAGAGGTGAATCAACATTACAGTCTAGAGACAAGCCGTTCTCTTCTGCGATACGCTTAATGCATTAGAATACGAGGGAGAGATCGCCATGCATAAGAGGGGAATCATGAAATCAAATAGGATAGAAATCATGGATGCGATCAAACAATGATTGAAATGGTGGAATAGTTCTTCTCCCTCGAAGCTCTTCACAGATAAAGGTGACAACTTGTTTAACACGGGCAGCTTGACATGATATATTCCTCAGTAGCTGCATTTTTATACGTACATCTCAGTGACAATTGTCAGGGACGCGATTGCGATTGCGAATAGTGAAAGCATTCTCGGGTGGCGAATGCTCATTTGAGGTGAGTCGTGTAAAAGTTCAAATATCATATAGGTACAGAGAGCTACCCTCGACACCGTAGAAAGACCAACGAAATACGATCACAGAGATGAGTGGATGAAATCTTCACAAGTCGTGAAAGGTTGATATTTTGCATGACTTGACGCAAAAGACTTGAATCTTCATCGCAAAATAAGCCTCGAGAATCGGACAAGTTATTCGTCAACAAGGATGAATAAAGATGACGGCGAGGAAAAGATTAAAACAGAAAGTTACACGAATTGACCAGGCCAGTGGCAATCGTCCAGCTACCCAAACCTGAGGCTAAGAAAAGCAAGAAAGACGTACCTTTCCCACCACTCGCGCCGATCGCGACCCTCTCTCCCTTCCTAAACATGGGTTTTCCCCCCTCCGCCACCCCTTCTCCCATGATGGTATGATGCACTTCTGTCTCGAAGACTTGGAAGAAACAGTCGAGACAGGTCGGCTGCTGGGTTTTCGGACGGCGGAGGATGGCGCGGGATTGGGAGGATGGGGGACAGAGGGAACACGGCGCCATTTATCCTTTTCTGCTCTACTGATCAATCGTCTAGTGTGCTATATTCTTGAGATTCAGATTCAGGTGATTATGTAATAGTAAGTGGATGAACAAATACAACCAAACAGCAGTGACAGAAACCCCAAGTGATAATCAATCATTAATGAAGGATGCATCAAGCCTTCTCAGTCTCATACCATGACACCGACTCACCCACTCCCATAGCCTCTCTCTCCCACTCATCCTCCACACTCTACCTCACCCGCTCCTCCGCACTCACCACCCTTCCCCTTCCGCTCTCTTCTACTCCACCACCCCCCACATATCCCCTCCTCCCCACGCCCATATCCTCCCTCAGCCCGCTCTCGGACCCTCCCTCGCTCCTCGTCCTCTCCGCCGGCGACCTCACCCTCCACTCCGCCACCGCGCCGTACACCCAGCTCCAATCGCTCAAGCCGTTCACGCGCGGGAATGCGTCCACCTTCAAAGTGTGGGAGGGGAGCATGTCCCTCCCTCCCACCGCTTCCGCGAACCAACAGGGAAAGTCGACGCTGGGGAGGAGATTGGGAAAGGCGATCGGCGTCAGGACGGGAACGAAGGAGAGGGAGGAGGGAGAGGAACAGACTGTCAAGTGTTTTGTGACGAGAGTCGCGGTTTGTTGTAGGAGGAGATTGGTCGTGTTTGCTTGGAGGGATGGAGAGTGGGCTGGCGTTTCTGTATGTCTGTCTGTTTTAGCTTTCATTATTTGGACCCTGGGATTGTTTTCATTCTTCTACGACGTGAATTGCGTTACACCCGTCACTTGGCCACGCAGAGAAATGTTTCCTGCGTCATAGGATGTCTCCATCTTTAATGGCGGAGATTGAGCAGAGTTCTCGAGCAGACAATATTTCATTCGTTGTCCCTTCGTTTATCCTGGAGCTGCGTGGGAGAAGCGTTGTACTATGAGTTCGGGACAGAGAGACATGACATTAGTGCTCGTATGAACGCAAACAGGCATCAAGTCTAGCATTTGCGTACATGCAAAGTTCAGAGTTCGACTGCCAAAGGAAGTGGGGTTTATTATCCGTATTCTTTATGGCTTGCATATTCAACTTTGGTTCGGCATGCAGCAATTATCCTAGCCATCATAAGAAAGAAGCATTACCGCCCAGATCTACGCAAGAAGAGGAGTTGGAAACAGTCAAGCGTGTTTATGAAGTGTATGGGTTGCTTGGCCTTGGTGGAAACTCTCTTGGAGAATAATACTACCTTCTTGCTTTTCTCCCTTTGCTCAACTTATACTGAGTCCCATTTACGCCTTCCAATTCATCGTATCCGAGAGGATGAAAGTACAGGTAATCTGTAAAAGGCATCGTCTATCGCAGATTAAACTTTATTCGCTTCCTCCTCTCTCTTGGGGAAGTTGGTCAGTAGTGAAAGCAAGATTGATCTCATTGACTCGAAGGAACTAGCCTTACCTCACCAAGTTCGATCGCTAACCTTCCCAACCCCAACGACCGCCTTCCTCGGTTTCTCAACCTCAGAGTACGGTCTCGTCACCATCCCCCCTCCGACCCACCCCACCGACGCGACACCACCACCCATGACTCTCGGAGACCTTTTCGCGCCTTCCTTCCCTGAGAAACCGCCGATCGACAACCTCATGCTCCTACCTGGTCCGGGCCCAGTCGGGTCCCCACCATCCACCATCGCTAACATCGCTACCCTGATTCCTCCTGCTGAACCGGTGAAAGAAGGAGCTTCAACTGCTGCAGAACCGTCACAGTTTCCTGGTTTGGGTAGGCTGGGGTTGTCGACTGGATTGGGCCTGGGTGGTTTCGTTGAAGGGCTTGGAGGTGCTTTGGGGAGGAAAGGGAAAGTGGCTAAGAATCCAGTTGTCAAGTCTGGGATGGATGATGAAGTCGCAGTCTTGAAAGAAAGTGCGCCTGCTCGATTCAGTTTCATTCAAGTTCAAGTTGCTAATGACAGGATGCGCAGATGTCTTGTTGTTCTTCTCTTCGTCGACTAATCAACCACGAAAACCTCCACCAAGTACTCCACTTAAGAAGACTACGCCACTCACGACGATTACATATCCGGTTCCTCCAGAAGAAATCGTCGTCTCGTACCCATACATCCTCGCCTTGATCCCGACAATCCCTGAGAGGAATGTTGGCGCTACGATCCATGTTCATGAAGTGACAGCTCTAGAAGGCATACAAGTCATTCCGATCATGCCGACCTCGTCCGATTCAGAGCTATGGAACGCACGACTCTTGGCTACCCCCTCATCTGCATCAGCATCTGGGAAAGCCCCGATCTTGGCTGTCGCATCAAAAGAAGATGGAGGGGAGGAGAAACTCTGTTCGATATCCTTGCAGCCTTGGATCGCACAGCTGGACGAGATGAAGATGAGAGGAGAATTCGAAGCCGCTTTACGATTGTTGGATGTAGTCGATGGAGCGTTGGTGCCTGATAAGGAAGCGAGAAGGGACCATTTGGCAGTCTTGTCTTCTCTTGCCATCTTTGCGCTGCCCATTACCAGCTCCGCCATCAGCAAGGCATACGAGGCGGCCATCGAGCTCTTCATTAAGCTTGATACGAATCCTGCAAAAGTGGTCGCCTTGTTCCCTCAGGCTATATCCGGCAAGTTGAACGTCGAGGAGGAGAGGTGGGAGAGTTTGTTTGGAGGCAGATCGGTGGACGAGGTGCGAGCGGCGAAAGTGACCTTGGAGGAGTTGGAGGCGGAAACGATGAAGAGAGACGACAGCACTTCTTCGTCACAGGAGGGATCTAAACGGTCAAACAAGTCCGGCGTTGATGATATCTTGCCTGGCAATGCAGCTGTCCCAGAGAAGGAAGAAAGCTCATCAAAGTCGGAAGCGGTTGAGCAAAAGGCTAAAAGCCAGCTCCCTGGTTCGTTCTCTCCTTTCCTTTAAGGGTCGAACCGCCTCCTAATTACCGTCATCAGAATCTACAGATAGTTATACTGCGTTTCGACGAGCCGTTGGCACACTTATTTACTACCTTACTGATCGCAGACAGCACATTGCGAAAGCCCTGGCTGCAATACCACTTGCCAATCGACCCAATTCCGCCAACCCTCTCCCACCCGCTCCTCCAGAGGAACTCTTCTCCCTCCCAGATGTTGAACCAACTCTGTTGACGCCCGAACAACTTCATCGAGTTGCAACCATTGTCGAGACGGCTCTGTTCAGATGTTATTTGGCGACCAAGCAAAATAGCTTGCTAGGTGCTTTATGCCGGATTGAGAATTGGTGCGAGGTGGAGGAAGTAGAGGAGCTTCTTTCCGATGCTAAGGCAAGTGCCAGATACTACTCTCTTCGAATTCTTATGGCGTTAACAGCAATATACCGAGCTTCTCTTCCTCTACAGGGGTAAAAACAAGCACGATCGCGCTATTAAGTTGTTGGAGGAGTGGGTGACCCATCCTACCTTTCGACGGCAGGAACTAAAGTTGTTTTAGTCGAAGTCAAGATGAGCCAGATCCAGCCGAAAAGGTGCGGCCAACTATTGAGTATTTACATAAGCTTGGGCGCTCTTACTTGGATCTAATCCTGGAGACTTCAAAATGGGTTTATAAAGTGCACCCACCGTCGCTTCCTCAGGTAATGCATTTGCAGTCGCTCTACCTGTTAACCGCTTAGGCTTTGATTTAGATCTTTGTTACCGATATCGAAGAGGTTGAGGGATTACCTCGGCATGCTGTTGCTGCCCACCTGGCCTCCTTAGACCCCAATGCATGTGCGAGTTATCTGGAGCACATCATTGATGGTCTGGGGGAAGGCGGACCAGAGTTCCATGATCAGCTTGTTGAGATATACATGAGAACATTCCGCGAGTCGAAAGAGACAGAGGATGGTTTGTCGCCTTTGTTATGTCCCGATGACATCCTAATATTTAAACTAGAATCTCGCATATTTCAAAAACTCATTGGCTTCCTCAATCGTTCTAACCAATACCGCCCGGAACGGCTTCTGGGTCGTCTTCCCTCGGATTCTATGTTTGAAATCAGGGCAATTCTTTTGGGCAGGCTTGGTCAACACGATGCAGCTTTACAGATTTACGTGTATCGGCTGCAGGCTTACATCAAAGCTGAACAGTAAGTCCATAGATCTCGCTCGATTTTGTGACCCAATTCGTCCCATTAGGTATTGCAAGAAGGTCTACCTGTCTAATCCTTCCAGTCGGAACACCATTTTTATTACTCTTCTCAACCTTTACCTTCGTCCCAAAAGCGGCTTGCCACTTCTGCTCGCGCCAGCCTTGGATGCCATTAGCCGCCAAGGGATGTATATGGACTCTGCCCAGATTCTGGAGATGCTTCCTCCTCTGGTTCCCCTCAAGGATGTACACATCTTCCTCCAAAAGGCGATCCGCAAAGCGAGGGAGACCAAGGCTCTCACGCAAGTCCAACGATCGATTTATCGCACACGCACAGATCAATTGGACGAGGAATTGGTGACACTTGAGGAGAGGAGAGTGACAATAACCGATTACAGGGTTTGTCCAGTGTGTAGTAAGAGGTTAGGGAATAGCGTGATTGCGATTCACGCTCCTGAGTACGGTTTTCGTTTTCTGTCCCTGCTGTTCTCACGGGTGGACACTAGTGGGATCGTGACCCATTATCAATGTAAAGACGTAGGTTTCTCATTATATTCTCCAGGTCGACCGCTGATAGGTTTCTCTTGGTAGCGATTTGTCGAGTCGCAAAAGGAACACGACTTAAATTATTGAAGTACACATGTCTCTGCATCCAGTCGCAATTGATACCATTTGTACACATCATAACAAGGAATCGCTCCACAACATGCCACAGGTATAAATAATAAGCTACACGATGTAAACAGTGGTATCCAAGTCCAGCATTTCGTCCATCAGGTAACCTTCTACAACAGATAAGACAAAGTTCAAAAGTTCCAGTCAGGCCACTCGATCCTCCAATGGTTCGAATACCCATCTTTTACCTCCACTCCATAAGCCTCAAAAACATGTTTAATAGTCAGCCTGTCCTCGTTGACTACCTGGCCAGAGGTCAAATGCAGGAATCGAAGACTGGGAAAATCTGCTTCTTTCTGTAGATTGTCGAGAGGGGAGAGGTCATAGCGTTGAAGACGTTCGTTAAAGGAGCGAATGAAGTGCAAACGCATGATTTGAATGGTTGGAGGAAGACCACTCAGAATGGAGAGATCGAGAAAATCTTTGGCTATTGCGAAGGCTCGTAGATGGTTGGCCTGTTCCCAACACTTCGAAAATTGTTCCGCCAGGTCATTTATGGGAGCGTATTCTCCCCAATTGAGGTAAAAATGGGTGAGGAGGACAAAAGCAGGGGCGAGAATGGAGACTGGAAAAGGTTGTAACGTTCGCACGTAAAGTCTCGTCAATCGAGGTGGAAGGAGAACCAATGAGGTACGGTAGATTTCGTTGGGTCCATCTAGCCGCAGGTCCGTTATACGTGACATAAATCGACTTGTATCTTTGAACTGGTAGGATTCGCCCGTTGCATCTAACAGACCACGTGAACGTATCCCGAACGATATGTACCGCAGCCGTTTGAACTTCTCCAATACCTCTTCCAGTTGGCGAGAGAAGGTCCCAAGGCCGGATATCGTGAGGTATTGAAGGTCCACGCTCCTCTCCACCATCTTCGTGAGGACATACCAGAGTTTCCCAATGTCTGGGGGAGAGTTGGCGTCGAGGAAATCAACCGCGACAACATTTGGAAATGTGGCAAAGAAATCGAGGTAGAAACTAAGCTTTCCGCCCTGCTCGAAATGATGATACGCCAATGCGATTTGAGGAAGCTTCACGCCGAGAATGAAGAAGCGGAGGGAGCTATGCCGAAATTTATTGATGATCCTATTACCATGGACCTCGCTTTTCACTGCCAGCTCTCGGAACATAAATCTGCGACAAGGATCTAACCACGCTTTCGATATGAGAGAGTAAGGCGCCAGAGAGGTGGGCTTGGTCACATCGTAAAGGTATGATAAGATCTCTCGAATGAGCTCATACGGAAAAGTAGGAGGGAGCGTCGCGACTGTTTGTAACTCTTCGGCACCTTCAGATTTAGATGACTCCTCCTGCAGAGAAAGTCAGGGACATTAAAGCTACGAAGTGGGAATATGCGAGCGAGTACATGTGTTGCTCCATTAGACTTCGCTCCGACGCTATCAGCGCTCGACGTTGGTGTTGTTTTGGAATCATTCGCATTCTATCATGTTTTCAGCGAACAAGCTGGAGATGAGTTGACAACGTACAGAGGATGAAAAAATCGAAGTGCTAGATATTCCTGCAGAAGAAATGGATCTAGAATGACGCTGTTGGAGGATTTATTACTCCATAACTTCAAGTCGGAAGGAGGGGCGTACACTTTCTGACCATTTTCTGAACCGACTGAGATTTGGACGCCACATTTTTTACTTCCAATGCTTGCGATGTTAGGAGACAGTCCTCAAGGAGCGCGGACTTGGGAGATGAAATACAAAGAGGAGGCAGTGATTTGGAACAAATTCCTCTCATGCAGTTGCCAACGATAGACAGGAGCCAAAACTTGTTTGTGAGCCGTGTGCAGTGAGTACACGGGAAACACAATGTGAACCGTAAGCAGGAGAGAACGAACGGAGAGCTCAGAGACACAGAGCGCGAAATACAGCGAAACAAAGTCACGTTCACGTTGGTTCTTGGAAGCTTGGGGCTCCCTACGGGGCTACCTTGCCAATATTCGACGCGCCGCGCGATTCCTTGTGATGCCCTCCATATCTTCTAGACTGCATATCAGTTACGTGCCTCAGGTTTTGACCTTGATTTCACCCAAATTTTAACCCTCTGAAATGGCTTCTCTGCCGCCTTTTGAAGATGCGATGTCTGCGTCTTCGGACGAGGATGTGGAAGACGAGACGGAGTTCCAGCAACTCATGAGGCATTGGCAGGATGAACGATTTTCTCCTGAGCTCCTTCCGGCACAGAATGAGTTACTAGATCATATGATGGACCTGATTGCACAACAGGTTAGAGCTTTTCTACTTCTCTTTGACAGACATGATGTGATCGCTTTCGATTTGGTAGGCAGAATATATTGAGAAAGCGCGTAACGATCCTCGCAACACCTCGATCGATTCAACGCGAACAGCTCTGTGGGAGCTAGAGATCGAGCA
>MU272021.1:0-11918 GCA_021432655.1 Atractiella rhizophila
TTTGTGTCTCCACGCTGACAAATTTAGTGCCCAATGGGGTTTCCATCCAGGAGGTTGGGGAAAGCCACCAGTCGATGAATACCAGCGACCTCTCTATCGCGATGTCTTAGGAGGATTTCCGATGACAATGGAGAACGATGTGGGTCTTATTGTCTCTGTCCATTTTCAGCCCTTAACGCGCATTCAGAATGTAAACATCGATAAGGCTCTCTGGGGTGAACTTGAACCTGAAGAGGAAGGTGCGTCAACTCCCCAGTCGATTCTGCAGAGAGGGGTTGATGTCGCCATTTTAGAATCGGAGGAGGAGGAGGAGGAGGAGGGAGAAGAAGTTGTCGAAACGACCTCCGCTTCTCGGGAAACACTTGACGGTATTCAAACGCCGTCGGGGTTGGAGACGCCATCCGGTCTTGCGTCTGTTACTTCTACCGTCCCGGGAGGACTGGAAACACCAGATTTCCTTGACATCCGCAAACGACGCGAGGCAACTGAAGCCGATGATGGACGAGAAAAATCCCTGTATACGGTCGTACCAGAAAAGAAGGCTTCGATTCAAGGCCTCATGGGCAGTTCGCATGTGTATGACCTTCGACGGAGCAACAGCACCTCAGTTTTGGGAGAGGAACGAGGCACAAAGGTACTTGACGCCGTCTAACCTCTACTCTTTGAGCTTATCAGCTGTGAATAGCGTAAAGCGGGAGTGGACGTCACCTTAAGTGAGACTGAGCTGGAAGGAATGTCGGAAGAGCAGCTAAAGGAGCGGTACGAGTCTGCCAGGAGAGCTGGTTCGACCGTAAATGTGAAACAAGTGGACACTTCCGATGTTTACGTCGAGGAATCGAGGAAACGGCAGAAAAGAGAGGAGTCCAGAAAGGAGAGAGCGAAGGATAAGGATTCCTTCAAGTTTTAGCATTCATCACATGTATACACATACCATACTTGGTCTACAGGCACTTTGTACACAGGCAATTTAGTTGCCAGAGATGCGTGGGACATGCTATGGCTGACATTTCATCGCTTTTTCTTGGGAACAACCTTTAACTCTTTCCGTGCTTGAGACAAAGTGACATATTGATGAGACTGAACAGCATGCCGGCCTTTCTTGAGGTTCGAGTCTTCCTTGTTCGACTTTTTCTTCTTCCTCGATACTTCCATCTGGCCTATCCTGTCAGAGAGTATGGCATCATCCTCCTCCACCCATCCTCGTTTCTTGCCCGTGATCTTGTTGAACTTGACCACACCACGCTCATTCTTCTTCAAGCCCGACTCGCCCTCAGTTGCTTCTAGAAAAGCGTCGAAGACGGTAGGACCTTCCACATCCTGTTCTTCGTCATCCCTGATAACCACACGACCGTCTTCCCCAGTCTTGAAATGTGCTCGCTTCTGCCTCATTCGACTTCCTTCCGCTGCTCGCACAGATATTTTCCCGATCAATCCTTCGTCTAAAAGATCCAGGGGTTCGTCATCATCGTTCAATATGATTCCACCGTCATGCCGTAATGACTTCACTTTCTTACCGCTATGCGACGATTTGGCGGGTGTCATCTCGATGTCTGACGTATCCGATTCATCGGTGCTGCCCACAATTTCCTCATACGCTGTCCTAATACGCTCGCCTTTCCGTGGGGGCTACATTCCAAAAAAAAAATCAGATGGAGCATCTCAAAGTCCCCTACTTACCCCCGCATTATCCAACGTATCCTCTGTGATCGTCCTTTTCCTCTTAGCTCTGATTTGGCGCTTCTTGATATTGACCAGAAGCTTTTTGTCATCTTCAGGTACAAATTTCTCCACAACCTCAAACCCAAATTTGCGAATTAGCCTTTCCAGAATATGTCGAATATTTGATTTGAGATGGTTCTTGTGCTCGTGAGACCAACGGATTATCCTTGGTAGTAACGCCGGAAGATGTGGCCGGGTAAACTGAGAAGGCAAGGCGACGATGGATACTTTGACAAAACCGACGGTCGATTTTACGACCTCACGGTTGTTTGATTCAAGAAACATCAGGACGGTGGACAAGAGATTTTCAAGGGCCGTTGGGGGGAGAGAAGCTGTTGTATGTCAGTACACCCCATGGCATGGAGTTTAAAAAAGCTCACCGTGAAATTCAAACAACAGCCGAGATAGCGACGTTATGGTTGCGCTGATGCTATGTGCGGACGTGCCAGCCAATCCAGCCGAGACCATGGTGATGTATTCTTCAATTGATGCTGGTACTAAAGGGAGGCACCCATCAGCCAAGAGGGATAACGCTGCACATTTCCTACCTTCTTCAATAGCCACACCAGCCATGCCCTGAACGAGACTCTTCTTCACCGTACCCCCGGTCTCCCCCATCTTCCTCCCCATCTTAATCAGCAGTTCGTAGCTAGCTTCTCGGCCAACCTCATTGGCGTCCTTCGTGCCCAGGATAGCTTCGGGTATCAACGAAACAAGGAGATGCAGGGAGTCAGAGGGAAGAGCATCGACAAGTCGAAGAAGGAAAATGACCCGGTCCTGCTCATCTGTCACAATCAATCGGCTACATTGACGGAACAAATCCCATACCTTTTTGGCACTCAAAGAGACAGTTTCTCCGTCTGTGATAATCTTCTCCAATATTGACCAGAAGCTTTTTGTCATCTTCAGGTACAAATTTCTCCACAACCTCAAACCCAAATTTGCGAATTAGCCTTTCCAGAATATGTCGAATATTTGATTTGAGATGGTTCTTGTGCTCGTGAGACCAACGGATTATCCTTGGTAGTAACGCCGGAAGATGTGGCCGGGTAAACTGAGAAGGCAAGGCGACGATGGATACTTTGACAAAACCGACGGTCGATTTTACGACCTCACGGTTGTTTGATTCAAGAAACATCAGGACGGTGGACAAGAGATTTTCAAGGGCCGTTGGGGGGAGAGAAGCTGTTGTATGTCAGTACACCCCATGGCATGGAGTTTAAAAAAGCTCACCGTGAAATTCAAACAACAGCCGAGATAGCGACGTTATGGTTGCGCTGATGCTATGTGCGGACGTGCCAGCCAATCCAGCCGAGACCATGGTGATGTATTCTTCAATTGATGCTGGTACTAAAGGGAGGCACCCATCAGCCAAGAGGGATAACGCTGCACATTTCCTACCTTCTTCAATAGCCACACCAGCCATGCCCTGAACGAGACTCTTCTTCACCGTACCCCCGGTCTCCCCCATCTTCCTCCCCATCTTAATCAGCAGTTCGTAGCTAGCTTCTCGGCCAACCTCATTGGCGTCCTTCGTGCCCAGGATAGCTTCGGGTATCAACGAAACAAGGAGATGCAGGGAGTCAGAGGGAAGAGCATCGACAAGTCGAAGAAGGAAAATGACCCGGTCCTGCTCATCTGTCACAATCAATCGGCTACATTGACGGAACAAATCCCATACCTTTTTGGCACTCAAAGAGACAGTTTCTCCGTCTGTGATAATCTTCTCCATCCACGTAGGATCCTCTGCGACCTTAACTTTGATCAACATTCCATTCTTCTCCACCAGTTTGACGAGAATACGGTAAAGCTTTTTCTCCACGACAGCATCTTGAGATAACATTGTTTTCTCTGGAGACCCACTCCTCTTCTCCAGTAATGCAGAAGTTTGGTTCAGAATTTGAACCGCCAGCCTCTGTGTCGACACGCTTGCGAGCGCTATCATAAAATCTAGCATGGAATGCGCCATTGGCTGCGTGGATTTCGACGAAGTCGCGTCAAAGGACTGGTCCAATTCTGGCACGAGAATACCGTTGATTCGGGTGTACATGTTCTTTAGGTCCTGATGATAGATTCAGCATTCATGAACACGCAAGATGGCGCACGCACTTCCTCATCCATGTTACCTAACCAAATTTCGACACAGTCCAAGACGTAACCAGAACCTGGGGGCATCCGACCATAAAGATTGGCTAGAACACCCAAGACAGATATTGCTCTTTTGCTCCCCAAAACACCATCTTTCTTGAAGAGCTCTCGAACCCGTTCCACTGTCCAACCGGTCTGTCTCTGTAATGATAAAGATAAGTCGTCCTGCCGGGTAGTTGATTTGTTGCGGAACGGTGCAAATGATTTAACCAATAACCCAAGCCCATTGATGATGGCGGGCCTTGTGGTAGGACGGGAGTACAAGATATTGCCCAATGTATTAAGAAAGTCGTTTGACAACTCTTCTTCCAAATCAACAGGCAGAGTGCAATAACGCGGGAAGATTCCAAAAATCTGATCGAGCACCAGTTCCAAAGTGGCCTTCAGCTCTGCTCTGTTCTGCGAGTTGGTCCTGCCCTTTGCGTTCGCATGACCGTCCGATTTTTCGCACTCTGCGACCAGGTCGAACACTTTCTGGCATTTCTGCATCCAGAACTCTTTAAAGTGCCCAAAGCGTTCATTCTCTCCTCCATAGTGTTGAAAAAGAGCCAAGAGCCACGCTCGTTCCGGGGCATCTGCAGACAGCCCAAGGCTCATTTCCACGCCGCCACCTTCTTTAGATAGGGTCCATTCAATGCCGCATGCGTTGACTATGGCCCCAATTGTCCGCTCGACTTCTTTTCCGAACTCAAACTTGTCAACCTCAGCCAAGTCTCTCATTTTGACAAGAGTCTGTAGAGAAGGTCTTAAGAGAGAATGTCCCAATGGTGACTTCCGCATCTGTGAAGCGGAGTCCAATGCCGGTCGAAACCGCATTTTAGTCTCTACAAGGTCCTTCAAAACTTCCAATAAACTTGGAAGAGAGATGGGATTCGAATTAAACTCCAACGAAATGAGACGCGCTCTCAACTGTTCAAGTGACCAGGTTACGAGCGTTGTCTCCTTTTGCGACGCAATTAGTTCCTCGTCGTCCAAACAAGTCCGTATCATGGTCTTCAGGCAGTTCTCAGATGCCTCACGGGTTTGATTATCCACAGAGGGGTTTGGCATAATCGAAAGGATCGCAACAAACTGATCCTTAAAAAGCGCCTTCCCATGAAAACCAACGAAACTCCAACCGGCTTCGACAGAATCCAACCAAGCCCGTAATGATCTATCGTCGCCTCGAAGTCGCAAAAGTTGTTTGAATGTGTCCAACAGAAATGCTGCCTTAGCGGTAGAGAGAGCTCCTTTCGATTGGCACCGGAACACACTATCGAGAAACTGGTATATGCTGTTCTGCACATGGTTGGTTTGACTTCCTGAGGATGTTGACGGAGAAAGATAGTGAGATAACAGAGGTACCAGCACCGAGATAAAATTTTGGAGAGTCTAGACAAACTCATCCAATGCTGTCAGAACGAGGATCTAGTGACATACCCGTTCGCGCGGCTGAGTTGATTCGAGGCAAACCTTGGCCCCTTGCAGCACACCGATGAGGACACTGGGCTCGGCATTCGCTCCCTCTTGTTGAAGCCATTGTAGTGACCAATCCCAATCCGGAGCGTCTGCTGCAATCTGCCAGGCAAGTTTTCGAACTTTAGGCTGAGCATGGATGAGAGCTGGATTCAAGACAGTAGCTGTCAGTGAAGAGGGTTTTTGTTCAAGAAAAGAATATATTTTCAGGAGCGCCTTCATCGTTGCGCCGTCAGCAACGGCGAAAGCAGGGTGGTCCTTCATCAGGCGAGTGAGAGTGTTCGATATTGAATCGGCCTTAGGTTTGAGTGATTGACCGTCTGCTGACGTCAGGAGTATCGACAATAAGTAGATGGCCTCTTTCACAACATCAGTGTCCTTGAGTGGTGGAGTGAGCAGTGCTGAGATAGCGGTAAGATAGCCTGATGGCTCCACTGATGGAAGTGTGGTCCGAATTGCATTCAGCAATGGCGTAGAGGGTATAGAAGAAAGGGAGGTCATGATATATCCCCCTTTTGACTTCGAGAGTAGAAGCTGAGGTATCGATCGAGTGGTGCCCTGATGCTAGGACGAGGCTGGGACAAAAAAAATTCGATCCCGCTGTTTGTTATCTTTATTCACGTGATATTACCAGCTTTCGCACTATGTTCCATCTACTTCGAGGTCTGTACCAAAAGATAACCGCCAAGGATAATTTTCAAGTCCTTATTCTTGGACTCGACGCCGCTGGCAAAACTACGCTTTTGGAACTTATCAAGGCGACATATACCCAGCATCTGCAGCTCCAGCCCTCTCAAATCGCGCCGACGGTTGGCCAGAACAGTCAGTATCTACTATCACATGTTAACACCAGCTGCTGAACAGTCGGACAGTCGGACGTATCACGCTTTCTCGCTCTGACATACTCTTCTGGGATGTCGGAGGGCAAGTAGACCTGCGGCGTCTTTGGACATCTTACTACTCAGCATCTCACGCCATCGTTTTTCTCTTGGACTCAGCAGCTCCTCAACGGTTGAACGAGGCCTGGCAAGTGCTAGGTTTGTAACTTTGATGTCAGATAATTCGTTGTCAGACTGCTCGCTTCCACAGGAGAAATCACGCGAGATTCCCGACTTAGGGATGTTCCGATCCTCGTGTTGGCCAACAAACAGGATGAGGCAAACGCACTGAGTGTAGAACAGCTGAAATCCAGCTGGGAAGAATCAGGTCCGCAGTGTCCTTCTATAAACCAGCGCTTGACATGGGGAAACATAGGCGCACGTCCTGAAACAGATATTGAATTTCTTCCCATCTCTGCCCTGAAAGGGAATGGAGTGCGTGAAGCCGTTGACTGGCTTTTTTTACGAGTACAGAATTCAAGAAAAGCTGAAGATGTTAGCTGGTGAGAGCCAGCTTACATTTGACCATTCTTTCAGACTTTCGTTTTTACGTCGACACAGTACAGAGTCATAATAAGACAGTGGTGAGCAATAATGCGTGCCACTGAGTCGTGGCAAATGCAGAATTGTGATTCTTGCATTAAATACACTGCCAATTCAGTTTCAGATGGTGGTCAGTTGAATCTAAGAACAGTAACCATATGATCACAACTACATTGGTCTGAGCTCGACCAGATTCTGCTGTCCAGCCATATCTGAAGCTAAATTCATCTGAATGTGGGCAGCTTGCAGCTGTCTGTGGCTGGTTGCATCTGAGTAAGTGTCTGCATCTAAATGACACCCATCTGAATCTAGACATGGTGCATCTGAATGCAGTCAGTCATTTGACAAAAGAAGATGCATTTTCTACTGCTTTGGGCTTTTCTCCCTTGTCTTCACATTTCACATACCATTTCTGATTGTTTTTTGGATTATTTTAAAGCTTTGTAGTCCACAGGGATTGAATTTGAGAACTCTAGCAAAGATGGCAGTTAATACCATTAACTATCATGGTGTTACGCTGCTGATTATTTCCTGGATTTTCATGAGGCAGAAAACAAACTGAGAATGTACGATAGAATTAAATCAATCATCTACATTGTGAATTAAATGCATTTCTCTGTATTATCCTTTACCCCACCCACTTTTCTCACCTCTTCCATCACATCCCCTGTAGGTCTTGACACTAGTAGAACCTCTGAAACCTATCTTCCAACCTCTTCTACACTTTTCCATCCAAGCCCATGTTACAATGTATCTATCACTGCCGCTCCTCTGCCATTGAGGGGACAGTGATGGGAGTTGACCAAGTGATGCATTGGGGCCCCCATATTGCTTGTTCCACATCTGAAACAGTTACTGGTAAGTGAACGGATTTCATGAGATAGCAACAAATACTCCACCTGCTTTCCAGATTGAGAAAGCTGCTTGTACTCCTCTTTCCAGTCCGAGTTCCTACCAGCCCGTTCCTTTTCCCATTGCCTGGACAAAGCAAAATGTTAACCCAATATGCCTTGAGACAAAGCTGGACATGACCTTGAATCCGGTTGAAGATGGTGGTAAAAAGAGGGCAGCTTCTCCCACATTTGCCTATACACACCTGCCTGTTATCCACACAAATCAGGTCAATAACAAACCGGAGCATGTAGAGATGTAGAACCTACAGTGATGTTGTTGACTGCCACAACACTGCCAGATGACAGAGCCCGTAGCACAGTTTTCTGTATAAATGGCATTGCAGAAGACAGCACAGGATTGCCTGTGCATCATGGGTTAGTGTAGTTCCACTTAGTCAAATGGTGTACAAGCTCCTACCGTGAGCTAGAATATTCAACTCAACATTCTATACACTGACAGACCTCCTGTCAGTCAACACCTTTCAAGAACATCAAAAAGGTATTAAATTAGAAATGCCACCTATTGGTCCTGACTGAATCTGACTTAGGGATGAAGAGTCTATTCAAAGTAAAGGACATTAGTTGTCACCCTGTGAGCATATGGCCGAGGAGAAGTTGACAAATTGTTTTCATCCGAGACGTTAGAATTCTGTGAAATGCAGCCAACAGCAATGGAGGTTATGGGAGATGTGGAATTGCCATTCAAATTCCATGATAGAATAGCTGATGATACCTTGAACAGCTATCATGGAGGGCAGAAACTTTACTAGTCTCACATTTTTTACAAGCCCATTTTGAGGTTAGGCTGAGGAGCTGGCAGTGCTCTGTAAGATAAGACTATAATTTCCTTGGAAGTAGTTGTTCTATACAATTTTTTGGAAAATTTAAAGAGTTTTATAGAAAAGATGTACAATTGAGAAAAGACTTCAACCCTTCTTTCTTTACTATCTTTACCTTTCATCTTTACTACCTTCTTCTTCTCTGCTACCTTTTCTTCCAGGCCCAGTTGTATCTGTAATAGTTAGCCCCACACATTATAAGAGATACCAGAACCTTCTAGAACATATCAGAACAGTTGAGAACATTGCTCTGTAATATGATAGAACAGTCTAGAACATTCTCTGAATAACCTTAACTACCATCGCTTAGACCATCTGGAAAACAATTCCATAACCATATAAAAGGAGCTCAAATGAGCAAGGATACCATACTATTTCGAACGGATTGGAGGGTCACATTGTCACAATGGACCTTTCCACTCCACTGTAGTCACGAGTAATAGAGACAAGTTCCCACAGAAACACAGTGTCACGTGCTGCGGCAAGATCAAGTGGAACCGATAGAGCGGAGCCGGCAAGCTGAATGGATAGACCACTGCTTGCTTTTCAAGGCAGTGCAGCTTGTCTACCCACAAACATTCTCAACATTTAGAGCGAGCACCTACCAGCTAGCAACTTGGCACCAGCCACCCCTGAGCCAACCTTCCTGCACTTTTGGGAAAGTTTTGATTCCTGATGAATAATATTGATGTGCTAGGAGCAACAGAGATCTTAACAAATGAGTGTGCCATTTGATGATTGGTGTGGGTCACTTTTGTTGATTCATATCTATGGAGTTTCTGTAGATGCTGTTCCTACTGCATGCTTAGCACTGAAATCCATGAAGATTGTACACACTCCACCTTTCCATCCTTGCCTCTGCTTTTTGTTTGGTATAGTATATATGACAAGGTGATCTGCAAAGACCTGCCTCTTCTTTGATCTTTCCCCCTTTCCCATTGTGTCACCGTTAAGGATGTGGAATGCCAGTAGGGCCGTTGACGATGATTTCCAGAGTTCCCATGTATTTTCTGTTGCACCATAGGTTCTTTCACAAGATTCCTCTTCCCAGAGGTCACCTTGATCATCAATGAATGAATATGGGACTGGGTTGTCTTCTTTCCACTTGCCCTTGTGGATCCTGAAGCACTGTCCATCTTCTACCACAGTGTTCCTTTGGCCATTAATTCCATCTCACATTTCATGACAGCCCCAAGAGGTAAGTCAATGTCATAGTCCCTCTCCATGGCTTATCTTCATCTACCGCTTCTTCCCCTGCTTGCTCCTCAATATTTTTTCCTGTTTCTGAAGGGATCTGAGGCTGGATAGAGCTAGTGGACAAGTATTGTTGGTCAAAGAGGATAGAATTAGTGGTGAAAGACACACCTAGGGACAAGTGTTGGTGGTCAAAGAGGATGACCACCAAACTGTCCCGTAGTGGCAAAAAACTACGAGATGGCGACAGACAAAAGAGCCAGCTGACCGCATACGTGGCCACACTGCAAGCACCACTATAACCAACACTCCCACCTGGGCAGCTTCTCTTAAAGCTCCCACCAAATGTAGACATTGGGCAATGACATAGGAAAGCAAACATATTAGATAGGCATCTAAGAGTGATAGGGAGAGTCTTGCGCCGCTTAAAGTGGTGTCATATAACCTCTTAGAGAGGGAAGGAATTATTGCGCCCCATAACAACATCAACACTCGGGTAGGGGCGCGTGTAAGGATCTAAGGCTAGGAGTAGTTGGTGGTCAATAATTGAGACATTAGAGAAGTATAGAGAGACATACCTAGGAGTAGTTGGTGGTCAATAATGAACACCAACACTCCTAGGCAGAACTAAACTACGTAGTGATGACTCATATGAGTCATACGAGGCAGATGACCAAAACACACTACAACTAACAGCGCAGACCCACCATTTCACGGAATTTTACAACTCCAGCGACTGGTAATGCCTTGGTAAGGAGGTCTGTAGGCATGGACTCGGTAGGACAGAAGACTAGGGTGATTTGGCCTGCTTTAACAACATCTCTGAGCCAGTAGAAATGAAGATCCAAGTGCTTCATGCGTCCATGATGCTCTGGATTCTTGCTGACTTGCAGGGTGCTATTGTTGTCTGGGTACAGCGTTGTAGGACCCTCTGGAGCAAAACTCATTTCTTGCGAAAGATGCTTGAGACATACCACTTCTTGCCTGCAGATACGGCTGAAATGTACTCTGCCACGTAGTTGAGGGCGTCAACAAGGACTACAACTTGCTTCTCCAACTCACTGCCCCTCCCCCAATTGTTAGGACATATCCCCCGGTTGAACAACCGGATACTTGCATCCTGCAAAGTCTGCATCGCAAAATGCCTTGAAGGGCTGAGAGATAGTGAAGTCTGAAGCAAAATACTCAATGGACAAGTCCTGTATGCCCTTGAGATAACGAAGAAGGTGTTTAGCAGCTTCCCAATGCTTCTTGCCAGGATTAGAGAGGTCTTTTCCGAGGACAGAGACAGCGCGAGCGATATCTGGACGAGTGGCGACCAAGTTCCTTATCAAGTTTCTTCTGCCATTGACGTCCTCCTTGCCTTGTGCCATAGATGTTAGTTGTAGTGTGTTGTGTTGGTCATCTGCCTCTTATGACTCATATGAGGCATCACTATGTAATTTAGTTTGCCTAGGAGTGTTGGTGCTCATTGTTGATCACCAACTACTCCTAGGTATGTCTCTCTATACTTCATCAATGCCTCAATTATTGACCACCAACTACTCCTAGTCTTAGATCCTTACATGGTAGCGAGAGCTGGTGGCTAGGATTGCACTTTGCCACACCCATCACCTCCCCCCTCCTCCAGACCACATTTTCACCCCTCCTGCACTCACATTTTGCTCAATTTCGATGATCAAGACAGATCTGTGATCCTCAGACCTTCCTTTACCACCTCAGAAGGTGTCTGCTTACTAAGGAATCAAGAAATATCGAAATCTATCACATTACCACCCACTTCCTGCCTCAAAACGCACTTTGCCACCTGGACTCAAATTTTTGACAAATTTGGACATTATAGGGCATATTTTGATCGTGAAACACTGCGCTACAACTTTACTAGGAACCATCTTGGTTACAATAAGTGAAAATTTCGAGATAGCCACTCCATCACCTCCTTCATACCCCCAAAATGCAATTTTCAACTTTTTGGAGTCAGATCTGGTCTGATCTGGACGATTTTATTGCCATTGGATGTACAATAGGCTATTCTGCTATCCTACCACAGATTACCTTGATCAGAAGAGTCAAAATTTTGAAATTTGCCACCATCACATCATCATCACATCATCCCCTACCTCCTTTCTCCATCACATCAGTGGATCTTAGGACTCAACCACAGGCTCTAGGAGGATGTTTGGGATGGAAATGGCTCTTAATGGGTTGGAATTTGCTGGGCTGAACAGTCTTGCTGCAGCAAATGATGT
>MU272022.1:0-11903 GCA_021432655.1 Atractiella rhizophila
AACTGGTCGAAAACTGGTCGACCAGTTTTGTGCTGTGGGGAAACTGGTCGACCAGTTTTGAGCAGACTCGCCCAAGGGGTCGGAGTTGGTCGGCGTTTCATGTGTACATGTCTAGTCTTGCATCAAAGTTCAAGGGATTGATTATGAGCTTGAGGTTTGCATCGATGTGGGTCGTATCATGTCTTCACGATTTGAGCACCACAAGTGCGTCTTGATGCCACAAAGTCTTCTTTGGGGTCAGGATACTCTTTTCATACTCATCCACCTTTTATCATATCTTGGTTTGTCAAGACATAACACACAGAGGAGGTGCTGACGAGCATATGAGGGCTTTCCATCAGACTCTGCTCAGGACTCAAGCGATAGATTGACTTGTGAGGCAGAGGTTCCTACCTTCGAGCCATCAGCTTCTGTGTGATGGATTTTGCCTCTGAGATCCAGCTGCACAAGGGTAGCTCCCTTTCCTATCTTGGTTTGTCAGGACATAACCATGTAGGGGGTTCAAGCTCCTGTCATGAGGATCTTTGTCCCCAGTCAGGCAGATTGACTTGCAAGGTAGAGGTTACTACCTCTGAGAGTTCAAATCCTCATGATAGGTCCTTACTACATCTCCTCACAAGTGAGGGAGGATTACAAGTGCTTTAGGCGATGTTTTGTTGTGATTTCCTCAGACTCAATCATTGTCGCTCACTTGTTGTTATAAAGACCTTTTTGAGCCTGACACATGTACAGATGGAGGCAGAGGCGATGAAGCCAACTTCCTTCTGAAGTCTGGGAGGGCCTGTTCGCTCAGCGCTGCCTCGCCTCAGTTTTACATCCAAGGATGGAGATATTTTTTCTTTTCGTCAATGAAGACACATCTTCCCCCCAATGGGTTCGATGTAAAGGCTTCTCCTGAGTGAGATCCATCTCACGATCACCTCTAGAAGTGTCTATTGCCAATGTCTCTACGACCTCTTATGAGATGGATGTTACAGCATTCGGATTACCCCGCCGATTCCTGCTGAGCATACCCGCATCGTCCGGTAGGGTTTTGTGTCCCCCTGACGTGATGACCCCAAGATAAATAGCAAGGTTCCAGCACGATCTCTTTACAGGGGCAAACATCTAAGTGTCCCCATTATGCTCAGTAAGTCTCTCGTCAACACCAGCTTCGGGGTGTCCTCGTCGCCAGCTCATCGGGCGACCGGTTTGGGTGATTCGTTTGTCTTTCATGTCTAGCCTTTCTGCTTTCGCCAGGAGTGTTTTGCCTTTGGTTCTTTTGCATGGTACTTTGTATCTGTAAACAGCTTTCATTCATTCAGAATCACTACGGAGTTTTTTATTCCATCTTGTCATCATCATCCCTGACTTCTTGTCTCTTCCTTTTGCCGATGGCCCTCTGGGTATCATCGAATTGCCATGCCGCGTGAGACAGGCTCTTCATCTTGAAGATCTCATCATTCCTGATGCAGTCAATTGTGACAACCATCGCAGCATATGTGTCCACCATTGCGTTATGGTTGTGCGTGAGCTCCCAGTCTGTAATTTCCTTGAAGAGAGTAGCAAGCTTCTGGGGCCAAGGATACTTCTCATATCGGGTGTTTCTGAGTTTGAGGAGCTGGTAGGGGTCAAAGACCTTCCTCTCGTATGGGTTGAGGTCCACCTCGATTTCTTGGAATTCTCTCATGAGGATGGGCCAGCCGAATTCCTTTATGTTATAACCAAAGAGTCCGGATGATTTCTTTGTGAAGTGGAGCAGTCGAGTGTCCTTGAAAGTGGCACACCACATGATGTCCTTGCCATAGATCCCGTGCACATCACTGGCTGGTTTGAGGATGACAAGGTCAGGAAAGACCGTATGTTGAAGGAGAAGTGGCAATCGTGGTGCTTGGGGAGTACAATGAGGCCTATCTCAACGATATGTCGCTGAGGGTGCGCAGTCTCGTGGTCTCCAGGTCGATGCAGATGACAAAGTCTTTCCACCTCAGTCCCATTGATGTGGTGTACTTGACAAGTTTTCTATATCCATCCCAAGGGTGTGTGTCGCCTTGGTTGAGTGGCCTGACGTCCATGGCCTGTTCAAAGTAGCAACAGAAGAGGTTCTGGCTGCGCGAGTTGAGTCCGTCAAGGTCGAGTGTGTCAACGGCCTCTGGGAGGTCCTCTACGAGGGTGCTGCGTAAGGAGAATCTAAAGGCGTCGTCTGCCGATTTCGTCGCAAAGCGAAATGCTTCTTCAATATGGTTCTGGAGGGTCCTTGCTCTTGTGTGGTAAGACATGATTTCTTTTTTGGTTTTCTGTTTGGCAATTTTATCAGCCTTTATTCGTCTGGGCATAGTTTAGAGGTTCAATCATTGTATTAGTTTTCTGAGGAGTTCTTCCTATACAGATATCATATGCATATCTATTAGATTCAGTAGCCCTTGGCTTTTCTAGCTCTGTATACAGCAACGCGTAATTTGGGGGTAGCTTGAAGCATATTTTTGTTCTTTCAGAGATTGATGGAGGCATCTCAAGTTCTGTGGCAGTAGAGGCGAATTCATCCACTGGGGGACGAATCCTTTCCCTTTCTGTAAATGGGTTCGACTCCACTTTGAAGAGGAGTGGGAGGATATCTTTCTTATTCTCCTTCTCTTCTAGATAGTGCAGGCGATCCTTGTGCCTGACCATAGATAGTTGTGAGCTTATGATCTTGAGGGGGTGTCCTCTACGTTGGAGGTATACTGTGAAGAGTGAGATCATCTGGTCAAATTCTTTGATACTCGAGCATGCCCTAACATATCTGATGGCTTCTCCTTTGATGAACTCAGTCTTCTTTTTGTGCTCGTGGTATGAGTGAAAGGGAAGGTACAGGTACTGATTCACCTTCGTTTGAAAGATCTTGGTGGCCAGTCGTCCATGAGAGGACAATTCCTTGTCCTTTATAGGTGGTGAGATCAAGAAAGTCCACAGACTCGGTGGACATATCGTGTGTGTGACTTATCGTGGGGTTCAAAGAGTTGTACTCGTTGACAAAGGCTTCTGCTTGATCCCATGTTCCAAGGATGAGGACAAATATGTCAATCGATATATGTCTTGAAGAGTATGAGTTTGTTGGTAGAGAGCCAGCGTTCGACAAGGTCCATCTCGAGCAGGTGTAGGTACAGATTCACATACTGGACCGCGACTGGAGTCCCCATGGCAGTGCCATTCTTCTGTTGGTAGCACCTGCCTTGAAACTGGACGTAGGTCTGTTGCAGCACGAATCGTAGCTCCTCCGGATCCCAGACAATGGAGGAAGCAAGGGATAACCAGTTAGACGTCGTGCAGCGAATCTCTCTTTCATTTACAATAAGCAGCACAGGAATTGATAATTGATAGTCCTCTCAAGTCGCAACTTCGCATTGTTCTTGAGCTTTCAAGATGCCATCCTTTCATTGAATATACCTCACCCTTCACTCTGTTTGTCTCTCTTCTTTTACCGGTCTTGCTGTTCTTTCAGGCTTTGTGGATGTCTCAGCGACGATCAAATAGAACATCAAAGCACTCGCGTCGTTACTTGCTTCATAAGTGTACATTGCTCGGAATGCAACTCCTTGGCCCCCATCCCAAGTTACGTTATCATTTAGCTAGTAGAAACTCAGAATAAGACACTTGAAGAATAGTAAGAGGGATCGGCGCGCACCAGTAGCGAATGGGAGAGCACCAGAGTGATGTTCAACATGCGAGATGTCCCACAGAACTTTTCAAAAGTTCTGTGGGGTGTCATATCATTGCTAGCGCCTGCATGGTCCTCCTTCATTCACATTCCCTGTGTTTGTGTTTTGTCCCAATGTGGTGATGATACTCTCTTTCAGTTCTTTCCTTCTTCCTTGTATCTTTAACCTTGCTCCTAAGAACCCCCAAATTTTCAGGCTAACTTGATGTGTCAAAGAGATATTGCACTTAGAAAGAATTCATTGCTATAGAGATCTATTAGTACATGTCAATCCCACGTTGGAAATTCCATAGACCCATAATATCATCGAAAATGAAGGTAACACAAACTTGATGTGAACCGAGGTAAGATGTGATCATCCACGTGAATAAGGACTCGTAAGATCAGCGAGAGTTTCTTGTCTCAGCAATAGCCTTGCCGCTTTTCCCACCATGGCTTTGGGGTGCTCTTTTTCCATATACACCTCAGTCAATCCCACAATAGTTCCAGCTTCTTCCCACTCTCCCAGCTTGATGTTGGCCATGCCTGGAGCATTAAGCCTAAAATAACGATTAAGTCTCTGATTTCGCTTTAATGTCTTGCTGACATTCTCCGTTGTAATGTCGCATTCGGTAACCAATGAACTCATACTTTTTACAAGTTGTAGGTTGGATCCAACACCAGGTATAAGAGCTTCTTGACCTGTTCCCAGAGAGACTAAGCAGTGCAGTTGGCTGTCGTTCGCTAGAAGTTGGTCCTGGTCCAAAGCATAGTAGGTAGGATGGTTATAGCCCAAGCCTCCGTCGATGAAAGTTTGTGCGTTGATCATGATGGGAGGAAAGAAAGTGGGTGCAGCTGAGGTTGCATGGGCAGCCTGATATGCCGTACATTTCCTATCGAGTCGAGTTGAGTTACTGAAGTTGGTAAACATGTGTGCCGTCCTCACGTTCGCGCCATATTTTGCGACGACAAACATCTTGCAGAGTTCTTCGTGTCCTGGATCATACATATCAAAGTCAGCAGTTCCAGTAGGAGAGTGCTTTATGAAAATCTCCTTGATTGCTGTCTCGATATTCTCTGGTTTGAATTCGTAGGTTGGAACCATTAATCCAGCGCCAGCATTCCATGCTTCGGATATTAGTGGGGTCGCTGGCATCTTCTTCGGAAAGATCTGACTAGAGAGATCGTGTAAGCATCGATGCACTCGTCTACCGCCATTCCAAGTCGTGCGAGCATAAGAGCTATGAGACTGCCTGTCGAAGTTCCCCCAATGATTTCGAAAAAGTCACAAGGCCTGAGACTTCCCCGAAGACTGTGCCTCAAGTATTCCGGCGCTGACAAGATGATCTTCAATTTTGGCCATGATGACTCCTCCCCCATCCAGAGTAAGCAACGGACAAGTTCCTGTTCCTTCGTGTTCAGTTCAAGCCAGGAAAGAGGATTTCTTTACGAACAACTCGAAGACGGCTCAATAGGGAGGGATTCATTTACACTTCCTATAAAAAGGGATTATACATCAAGTGAGTTCTAACGACTTTACCCTGAGCATTATGGTGGATGGGAATAGTGGTCATGAACAGGAAGATGTTGTCAAGTACCGAAAAAGAAGTCTTCATTCCATATTTTGACAGCGCAATGAGACAACATGTACAGCAAATGATGGGAAAAAGTACGGATGGTATCTGAATGGCCAAGCAGAGCTTCGTATGAAGGGACAGGGTAGAGGTATTCACAGAACAGAGTTCATTTGCTCATCAGTAGGATGGCTCAAAGATGCTAGAGCCCAGATCCAATACAGGAAAATCATAAAGGGTATTGGGATGCAGAACAGCTTGTAAAACAGGTGTACCTCTTCTTTCCTCTATCTGCTGTCTGTCTCAATTTTTCTGTAGGTTGAGGAGAAATTTATCCCTGCTTCCGAAGCAGCACATGCCGGTAGTGATCAAGCTTTGGTCATGTTTGACAACTCATCAAATCATGGCACCTTTGCAAAAGATACCCTGATTGCAACAAATATGAACCTGAATTCTGGTTTGTCCTTATAATATCTGAGAAATTTACTAAATGAAACTCAACATCCATAAAAATGATGCAAGTTTATGTCTGGCTACAATGTCCTACTGATGCCATTAGTTTTTCAGACCTCTCTACAACCTTATACAACTATTCCTGTAGATACAATCACTGGAATCAATAGGAACGATTTGAAAAAGTATTGCCTGGAGGTAGCAACGAACAAAAAGATTTGGTACATATCCCTAAGGTCAGAGGAGGAGCTCTATGGGTGGCAGAAGAAGAGTGGGTGGAAGCTGGAGTCTAAGACAGCTAGGAACCAGAGGAAGGTGAAGGAGAGAGCCGCAAAGAAGAAGGCGGAGGAAGCGGAGAAGAATCGACAGATGGCCACATGCCATGCAGATTTGGAGAAAGCGGCTGCATTAATGAAGGAGGCGGAGTCACTTAAGAAAGGAGTGGCTATGGAAGAGGCTGCCGTCAGGTTGGATGACGCAAAGAATGGGAAGAAGGATAAGAAGGCGGAGAAGGGGGAGAAGGCAGCAGATATGGAACGGTAAACTTGTGGGTTATGAACAACATGTACTGATTTTCTGCACAGTTTGAGTTCACAGACGAAGACAAAGATGTAGCACTCCGTTACCTTTTGGACCCTGACAACTACGAGAACTTTCGGAAAAATCAGAACAATGAGTCGTACGAGGTAGGCTTTCCCCACTGCAGGTGAAAGTGATTCAGTTGATGAACGGGAATAGGCAGCCAAGCTCGTCAATAGAGCTTACGGAAGAAGAGTGTGCCCTTTTTCACATGTCAAGGAGTTGTACATGGAGACCCGCAAGCTCTGGTTTGATACGAGGGAAGCTTTGGAGAGGCACACGGGAGGTGGAGATGGGGAGGACATTGATGTTGATGGAGAAGACTTGGGGGAAGAGGTGAGCATGATCCTGGGTTGACACGCATGTATTCAAGCACTGCTCATCATGGGCAATAGGCTGATGATGTCGGGATCCCAGCAGAACATGGATTGCAGCGTAAACGGGCAAAGGAAGTCCTTTGTGCTCGAAAGAAGCTGCGTGGCCGGATGCTTGACTTTTATGATGGACCATTATGGGAATTGGTTGAAAAGTAAGTTTTAGTGTTGTGTACTTACAACTTTCTCACAGAGCAACCAGTTCTGGCACAGTCCATGACCTTGAGCATGAAGTCAACTTCACAAGCACTAATTTTACCATTCGTACTGTCTGAAATCCAATCATCCATCGCAGTTTCACCCGAATTTGGTGACTTCACATTTATTGAGGTATCATAACGCTACGAAACGCAACATTCGCCAATTCCAACCGTCGTCTTCCTCAACGAGAGGACTTCGAACAAAGAGACATCTTAGGCTTCGCTAACTTGGGAGCGACAATAAAAACGTACCCTCTTGGTTCCGAGCTTCTATTTCCCCCATAATTTCTGCCGCCCCTACCCTTACCAAGTTGCCTTAAAACCAGGCGACATCATCAGCCTTTGATAACTTGGCAGCGAAACACAAACGTACCTTCTTGGTTTTGAGCCTCTATTTCTAGAGCTTCTATTTCTCTCATAACTTCTCCCGCCTCCGCTCTCACCAAGCCACCTTTGAGATTAGGTGACATCATTAGTCTGCTAACTTGGAGCCAAAAATTGAAATGTACCATCTTGCTTCGGATTTTCTATTTCTCGCAAAATGTCTGCCCTCCTCTTCACAATATCTCTAGCAGGTAGCATCTCCTTGGTCGACGGGTTGAGCAAACCAGTTTTCAGACTATCCCAGGTAAATAGTAGGATTCTCCCAGTCGGAGAGACCCGGTAGACATAGACTCCTTCAGGAGCCGTGGAGATGCTCAGTTTTTCTAATCTAGCGCTCATTAATAGATGAACGTGCGTCTGGTCAGCACATTCCTTGCATTCTATCCATGTCGGTCAGACTTCGAGCTCAAAGTGGAACTGTAAGGAGGACTGCCATATCCTAGCTTTCCTTTGAACTACTCTTATATCTCCCAGCAAAGGCCGTTTGATCCAGCGTATTCACGAAACTGACAGTGAACTTCCATTTGATCCAGCATATGTGAAAACCCACCGTTTGATCCAACGCACCCATGAAACCGATGCCTTTTGATCCAGTGTATGCGTGAAACCACCGTTTGATCCAGCGTATTCGAAATTGTATAAGCATCGACTCAAAGCATAACCAGTTTATGCCCTTCTATGTGCCTTTCTAATGCTATCCAGCACCCTTTGCAATCTAGCGTCTCCTGTCTAGCTACAATCAAATAGGCCGTCGGCGCTAGAATGCGGATATCACAGAATATTACAAATGTTGGATGAAGGTGTCTCTCTTAAATCAAGCGAGTACATCACTCCCGGAAGGTCTGTTCAACCCAAGCACATTGGCTCTTGTACCTATTGCATTGCTGCCTGTAATGCTGTACCCTTTCTCAGGAACGACAGAACTCATATATGAGGTTACCGTGCACCTTCCTTTTGTGCCGGTAATCCCCCAACCCTGTATGACCAACCTAAGCTGCACCACTAGGCAAGGAAGCTCTGCCATCATCTTGAAAGTCTTGGTGGATGAGAGTCCTTCCCTCGCTTTGGTGTGATGTTTGGCTACGCGGTTGGCGAAGATCAAGCTTCCCCAACAGTTTATAAGGAAACAGAAAGAGGACGACGAAGCTGAGGCATCATTCGTCTGAGCTAGATCAGAAAATATATTGTCATTCACCTGCGCTAGATCAAACAGTCATTTATGGATACGTGGCATCAAGCTCACTTCTTGTGGCCACCCTGGTTGGGTTTTGATTGTGATTGTCTAATCAATTACATCAAAGAAGCAAGACTTAACTGCTGGTCACCGAAATGCATTCACAGCGCCAGAAATAGCGTTGGTACACCTGCGGTGTTTAAACCCCGGTAGCAGCATTTGTGTTAAATCATGCACATTGATCTAGGTCAAAGTTGCTGTTAGTTCTGCGAAACTCAAGGTCAACGTCTTGGCCCCCATCCGTTTGATGCCTTGGGCAGGCATCCTCTAGAATGGCGCTCGATTAGACTACTCTATATGCCAGAAAAATTGTCCTTACGTTCAGCCTAATTTCATAGGGGATACCCACTGGCCATATTTCTTCAGAAGATGTCTGATTAGGTTGGGCTCCAACAATTAGGATAACAATTATGTGTAGGTTCAAGAAAACATTTAGACAGACCATGGAACTTTGATGTTCGACACTTACCCGTATACATGAACGTTCGGGGTAATCAGGAGAACTATGTCCCAACGATCAACACATGGAGGAATAGCGAATGAAGGATATACCAGCGATGTGAAATGTGGTTTCTGGAAAGAGAGCAAGAGAACAAGTTCAAGAAGACGAAGGGAAGCGGTGACAACGTTGGTCACGATGGCAGAGTAAATTATCCGGTGCAGTGTCAGTGTCACACAAGTTTCCCCGCCAGTAGAAAAGACGAACTCGAAGGACGGTGGTGTTGTTGGTCTGGTGGGTCTGTCGATGCAAATCAGAGAGAAGAGGAGGCTTACAGATGAATTGTAGTCACCTCTCGCCAAGCAGTGCTTCCTGAGAGCGAGAACAAAGAAAAAACACAGAATACAGTTGAGTGAAGCCGATACAGCGAGTTCGACCGAAGCGCCCTCAATGGGCTCATTACATCATCCATTGGAACGATTATCACTCACTAGGAATCATAGATGGAATCCACTTGTTGCCTTTCCACAAACTAGTTGATGCCTTTACCAGAAGTCAAAAGTGCGTTTTATGACTCATGCCAAGAACACCTCGTTCCTTGGGCATCCCCCGCCGCCAGGGGCTTTGCCCCTTGGACCCCAGCCTCTGGCGGCAACTGCGTCGAGCTCTTGCCACTGGCAGCCACTGAATGGGGCCTCGCCTTCAGCGAGCACATATGTAGATGGGTTTTGGTATGAATCTGTATGATTTCATTATAGGTCTACATTCATCCAATTGTCAAAATTCAAAACTTCTCTATACACTGTATTTTCCGTCCTCCTATTCTCTATCCCTTGCACTTGGTGTAAATAAACTCCAAGATTCTTAGCGTTCGAAACGCTAGAAAGTCCTACGTAAAGTTGCCCACATGCAAAAACTGGTGTGTCCAAATACAATCCAACAGTCTCCACCGGCTGGCCTTGTGACTTGTTGATGGTGAGACAGAAAGCCAATTTGACAGGGAATTGGAACTGGCGTAAGGTAAACGGGAATGAATTGGAGACCTTGCTATCCAATGCAATGTTGGGATGAGGACTGAGGTGCCCATGAATCCGCCTGTAATGATGGTAGCCTCAATGACATGCGAGAGCAGCTAGGTGATGAGCTCTCAGACAGCTTTCTGGAGAAAGAGTACCGCCAAGCTCTTCTTGACTGTTACTACAAGTTGAGTGATTACCATTATTGATCTGCCCTCTCTCCATATTACATTTATACGATTAGTGTGTCATTTCTCAAGCCCCACAAAGCTTGCAACTAACAGATGTACGGAATAGTCTGTCATCATTTCTCAGTGTCTCTTTTCTTGATTCGTCTGTGTACGACTTGGAGCGAGAACAGATGGAGCAACATAAAAGGAACTTCATTGATCTCTTCCGCTACCACTACTGCAAAGTTCCCAGCACAACCATGCAACTCACTCCATCTCAACCGCACAAGCCGATGAAACAGATCATGAATCTGAGAGCCAATTTTCTTGCTGCAATTGGGCACGGTCGGTCCAACACCAGGACCTGATGAGGACGTAGTAATGAGGGCGATCAACTTTTGTTTAGGCATGAGCCCTTACCATGGGAAGCGGATCCATTAGCATTTTGGAAGTAAGAGTCACCCTACAACTTGCGAAACCTTGGTCATTTCGCTCTAGACATCTTGAGTATTCCGGGTATGTTTTTCCATTTCTGGATATGTTTCTTATTTACCAATAGGTTGTGCTGTTGGGGTTGAGTGCATCTTCTCTGGCGCTCGAGATACGATCGGCCTCCGGCGTTGTCGTTTGGATCCTGAAAGTATTCGTGATCTCATCATGCTTAAGACCACCGTGCGGGTCCAATGAGCTTCTCATCTTGCACATCTACGGAGGGAGCTGAAGACGATGGAGGATGAGATTCTCAGAGGGGTTAAATTTATGGCTCAAAGGGAGAGTTGCAAAGATACTCACAACCAAAACTTAGAATGAATGAAATCATGGTACACTTGACCCGGAATCTGTCGTATCCTCCCGTTTCTTAGTCGTTCTCGTTCGTATTTGGGAATGGGAAACCGATTACGGTATGATACGATACGAGTCAGCAACACGTACCAACACATACCGTCCGGAAGTGCTCCTCAGACGACGATACGGTACGATCCACTTCCATATATAAGTTGACCTTTGTTATTGTGATCATGCTGGTGTCAAAGGTTGACTCCCAGTCGCCCCACACTTTTCCCTTTCATGTCCACAAACAAAGAACAAAGCACAGACAAAGACCGCGTGTCCGAATCGACTCCTTTCA
Organism: Atractiella rhizophila; assembly: GCA_021432655.1. NCBI lineage: Eukaryota > Fungi > Basidiomycota > Atractiellomycetes > Atractiellales > Hoehnelomycetaceae > Atractiella > Atractiella rhizophila. The sequence goes on from MU272022.1 coordinate 11,208, forward strand.
TCTTCGCCATAGTGCTTTATAACCCGTCTGCCAGTTTCGAGCTACTTTGCAGGTTATCTTAAAACATTACAATCCGCTTCAATTAACTTGAACGCTCAAGCAATACCATGTTGTCTTCATTCATCGTACGTTACTCGCTGTTGGTTCTTACCCGAATATCTGCTAATTATTGCGCAGGAGACTTACAGCTGGGATTTTTCTATTCCGGAACTGGAGAGGGAAGCGGATCTCCAACTTATTCAATCGCGTAAAGGGCGCTCAACTCTCTCCAACCCCGTCGACATGACTTTCGCCGAGGATGGATGGCAGGTTCGCTGGTCTCATCAAATTGCAATTCTTGCTCCTGACGCAAAGTTCGCTGCTTTGTTCATGACCTAGCTGAGGACAAGCCTTCAGTCGAAGAGAAGATACAATCCTGCAGAAAAAATACGATGAGGCGGTCCATAGGGACTTTTCATCTAGGTCGGCTAGAAAGTTATACCAGTGCTCACGCTTGCGCGTTTTGACCGCACGACGAAAGGATTGTAAGGCACTTTGCCACACTGCATAGTCCCTTGCATCCTTTGTCTTCTGGAATCTATTTCTTCGCTTCCCTGCCATAGCGCTTAGCTGGGAGAGCTCCTCGTCCCACCACCTTTTCGAAAACTTAGACACCTTCGCTTTGGACGTCGATGCTTCCAGCGTATTTTGGATTGA
>MU272023.1:0-10623 GCA_021432655.1 Atractiella rhizophila
GTCGACCACTGCGCCATGCCAATGTGATGCAGAAGAAATGCTCACCTCCTCCCTGTGCTGCAGTGGCAGAGGCAGCGAAAAGGTCTCCATTGTTTCCTGCTTCCTGCCTATTCGAAGCAATTACGGTAATATGTTGCCGCCAGCTACTACTTTATGGAGAGTTGACAGGTATATGTCGGCGTCACTTCGATCGATAGCGTGTGAGGTTACGTTATCTACCTGCACTGGCCTACTCGCCCAATACTGCAGAGAGCGATATCCCAGAAAAAGAAAAAAGGAGGGAAGAGGAGATGGTCGACAGATCGAAGCTAATCGCAATTTCCGCGAGGCGCACATGGCGCTGCACGTTTCAGCCACAAATTTCCGAAACTGGCAATTCACTTTCTGGCGCGTTGTTATCGTTGCAATGAAATATTAACCATCAGTGAAATTATGAGCGAAGGGTTGCCAGAAGTGTTGAATGTGCCTACTGTAGTGAGTGAGCTCGGCGCTTGGGAGAAGGGATCGAGCGTGGGAAACTTTCCTGAAAATGTGTGTGCTTGAATGGTTTGTTGCCAGTTCTCCTCTCCTACTGTCGAGATGAGTATGATGCTGGAGTGTCTCCAACTGGCTTCAGTTTCATCCATCTTCCAGTACCCACTTAACGTGTTCTGATTGGCTTCCTCTTATTTAACTTAAAGGAGAGAGAACAGGAAGGAAGAGTTCAAGTTCGCACACTGTTGATGAGACTCCATCAAAACGTATTTCCAACTATGCGACCATTTTCGGTGTGAATTATCCGAAGCTGAATGGCCATTGCGACGGCCTCTTCTCATCAACTTAGATATTAAAGTGATAATCAGTAATATTCAACGCGAAAGAGCAAGAATCGCAATTGATGATGACCACAGAATGGCTGGTGACGAACAGACCGTTACAATCAGCTACTGGGCGATTTATCACACAATGAGACAAAACTTGGGCCCAAAACATATGATTGCATTCAACATATTTAATAGAATCAACTCAAACAGCAATTTTGTCTCCGCCCACAAGTCACACGTCGCTTCCAGAGCGACTCATCAGGACTTTGACTCAACCACCAATTTTGGCCAAAGCAAAAGCGACGGCTTGGCTTTGGTACGTGCTCACGACGATGAGGTGGTCGTTGACATTCCCGCCGCTTGCGCTATCGAATACAACATCACTCGTTAGAACTGGGTGCTGGGTGCGGTGGAAGGCAAAGGCGAGCGCTCACCATACGGGATCGTTCACCAAGCAGTAGCTGGCCAGCACAGACGAAAAAGCATTCAGTGCCCCGGAGGCGCGCGGAGAGAGACCGCTCCTGCAGAACTCATCAGATTTATAGAGGAGAGCATCACGTTTCTCACCTGGCTGAACCTGTGCCTACGTTGTACGGCTGATTCGCTACATGCGTGGGCTAAAGTTGGTTATGTTGGCGCTTTATACGCCTGATTGGGAGAGAGACTCACGTCAGCGAACAGCGCGGCTGCTTTAACTGACCAAGTCAACCGCCATCAATACCTTCATTCTTCTCAGCAGGAAATTAGATACTCACTGAGATCCGTTCCTGTGCTCCTGGACTGCAACACATCGGCTATCACTTGAGCTCCCTGGCTATAGCCCAAGACAACAATCTATTCATCGCTCAGTCGCAGTTGTGGTTGAAGACTGAACGAAAGAAAAGTCGTACTTTTTGGGAGGGGCAGGTGGTCTTTGCGCTCGCCAATTGCGCTTTCAGCAGCGAGACGCCCTGAGATTCGGACTGATTGTAATTCGCAAACGTCGCGGGGTAGGGCACGTCGTAGATGGTCATCGTCTGGCTGGACTGGGCGTCGATGGCGCTCTCTACTGCTCCAAGTCGCCCTGGTATGGTTTCATCTGACCCTCGGAGCGCTATTTCCATGCATCAATCAGGTAAACATGGAACGTTGAGACGATGGTGGACGTACACAATATCTTCACTGCTGTGCAGCTCTGTCGTTCTTCGAGCTTGGGAGCAGAAGGAGCACCGCTGCTGACTACGAGGATGGAGAAAACACAGAGGAGAGAACGAAGGGACACCATCTTGTCGTTGTGATTCGCTACAGGATAAGCAAGAGTAGTCGCTTTTTATACGTTTGCCTCCTCTTCGAGTGGTAAAATGAAAGAACCATGCTCGAGTTCCCTCACACACGTTGAGGTGTAGGCATGCGGTTGTCCCGCCATCACGACTTCTCTTTACACGGTGGCAGTCGCCTCCTCCTACCCGTCTCCCTCATCGCAACGCGAAAAACCTTGATCATCAGGGGGAGGTGGAAAAAATGATACCCTTCGGGTTGGAGGGGCAAGTGGCAACGTTGACAGCGGAACAATATACCGCTTTGCTCCATCCATCTAACCGCTCCATCACTGCTAGCTGCATCCCCAACAGCATAGCTACGTCAGGCAGACTTTGTCAAAACAGGCGAATTTATCCCTGAAGCGGACGTCACCGTGGATTGTGCACGAGGACGGGGATGGCGTGTGGAGCGGACTGAATTGACGGCACAAGCTGCCAAGTGGTGAAGGATCGATTGAATCTACGACCGTCTGGAATGTGAAGGCTAGCGCTCGCTTCTCCACGGTACTTGGGAGATTGGATCAAGCAGCAACGCCTGTGGAGTGTGCTTACGACAAGTGAGCTATTCAGATGATGGACTATCCATCGGTTCGAAGTGTCAACGTTGGCTTCAGCATAGATTGTCGTATGGTTTTTGTGGCACTCCCTGCGGTTTGTGACGGTTTCTCATTGAATCAAACACCACTTCGTATTTTAATGATCCAACTTAACCATCTTTTTGTAGCACGACAACAAGAGAAGGCAAACTGGACCCACATTCAAAGAAACAGCACACCGTCAAGAGCTTTCGCACACTATTGCCTGATGGACCTTGGCAATGGTCAAAAGCCGGTTGTACCGTATCCCGGTTACATCACGCCTGGAAACTGAGGCGTCTAAGATTAGGGCATTGTTGACGTTCCAGCGCGGGGCATAACCATTCGCCCTCCCGCAGGAGAGTAGTGACATTGCTGCTAGAGTGCAAGAGCGCATATGGGGAGCAGGAATGATAGATCATGAGGAACGACAGGCAATCGCAGGACTTTAATTTTGATGCAGAGGTGAAAATTAGTGTCAAAGCCATGTCGCAAGGGCGCAAGGAGTCCCTTGAGTGGAAGGCATTCCAGATCCATGACCGCCAGGAACTGTGTCATTGTCGCTTGAAAGAAACGAAAGCGCGAATACTTTAAAGACAGAATCTTATTGACCTTCACATGCTGAATAGTGAGTGCTGAGAATTAGCCATCGAGTTTAAAAGGAGCCAGAGCCTGTCTCGAACCATCAATGCGGACATTGAGTGAAAGAACAATCGAATTCAGGTAGCCTACGTGATAAGGTGTGGCAGGACACTACGCCCCTAACGAGTTGATTGCGAGATGATGACCAGGATTTCGTTCGGTAGTCGTTTTATGACCGACAAATGCCATCATCCCTGCATGCAATCAACGCTGAGCGCTGAGCCTTAGTTGTCATCATAAACGCTCACAGTGACTCAGTGAAGCAATGGTTCTGCTTGTTTAACTTTCGAAGGACCAGCTTCATGCTCGAGAGCAACTAACGATTTCATATTCAGGTTTCATGGCTGCACGTGACGCACCCTCGTCATGGCGTTGTTACAGACACTGGAGATGCATGCAAAAAGTCATGCACGGCGCATAAATTCACGGATGTCGCAATTCCATATCCGAATGTTCCTTGGCATTTCGACGACAGGAGCTCTTTCGTCGTCAGCTGTAAAAAGTAATACTTGAATCACGAGCTTCCACTTCGAATTAGGCAGCCTAAGTCGTTGAGTTATTGGAGGATACATTCTCTCAGACAGGGAAGAACAAAGAAAGTGCGCAGCTGCACCAGTTAAAGGTTTGCTAAGCCGAAAGAGTGGATTGTTTGCCACTGTCCTATAAGGTGAATCAACGGTTACTACAACATTGTTTTGTTGGAAACATTTCCGAGAAACTAAAAGAGTAGCTCACATTGAAAACACCATTATTCTACACCTGCCAACCTGTGGGGAGCTATACTTGTCACAGGCGAAGACCTAAGCAGGCCTGAGTACGTACGATTTGGTTTCTCCGTATCGCATGGATGCTGTCAATTTGGATTAATTTAAGGCTATTAGGCTGACATTTTTTTGTGTGTACTCAGGATAAACCATGCCAGTTGGCACTCGAGAACTCCCACGGTCTACGCGCGCTCCAGCGTCAGAGGCAGATTCAGCCGGAAGCGCACCATCTGTAAGTCGACGTCTCCTCCTGACCATCCCTGGTGGGAGAGCTCACAGTAGATCAGTTGGCATCCATCTCGACGGACGACGAGGGTCCTCCTCCTCGAAATCGTCTATACAGAGCCTCATCTAGTTCTGGTGACGACAAGGATCGTTCTAGGTTCACAGTTTTAGATGATGAAGAGGAAGAGGCGGGCGAAAGTGAAATACCCTCGTTAGGTGTACGTGACCATTTTTAGAGCTCAACAGAACCTGAATAGGCTTTTGAAGGATGATGATAGCTCGTCATCAGATGCTCCTATTCAACAACTGAAAATTCACCAGTCGCTACCACAGGAGCGCGTTATCCCCAATAGTAACGCACTGCAGAACCGATCCAACGGTCATAATGAGTTACCTGGCATGACGGGTCACGAAGAGGTTCAGGATTTTAAAGAATTGCCACTTTTGGAGAGGTTGGTTACGATCTCTACAATGTGTTGTTGCTGAGTTGTCTCATTTCAGAGTTACGAGCGCTTCGGAGTCCGCCATCAGCGACCTAGAAGAGGACGTGGTACCCGTCGCGGTGCAACAGTCTCCTCCGCAGGTTCAACAGCCGACGAGCCCTCAAGTCAACAAAGTGATGGTCTTGTCGGACCTGGTTGCAGAACATATTCCGGTTAAGCCAAAATTGATATTCGCAGGAGCCAAACTGAGGACTTCGTCTGACGAAGAGAGCGAAGGAGATGGTGCAGCGGATGAAGCAGAGCAAGTGAAAGATGAAGAGGGCGATCATCCTGGAGAAGAGGATTCCGAAGCCTCTGAAGAAAAGTCTGCAGATTTGACTAAGGAGGCGGAGCCGGCGGTAATCAGCATCGAGGAAGAGAAAGAAGATGTCCAGCCGAAAGAGGTCAGAATCACCGCGGTTCGCATGGCTTGGGGAGAAGACACAAGTGAAAGTGAAGTGGACGACCCTTCGCCGGAGGATGAGGACGCTGAGCTAGTAGTCCCTGAGTGGCAGTACGCTCTACTTCACTTCATCTCCCTAAATCTAATCAGTTTCAGTCCCGACCTTCTCAAACCAGACGCTGTTCGCAACTTCGGAATGCGGGCGATATCTGCATCCATCGTGCAGGGAGGCTATACAAAAGACATCTTAACGTTGCTGCCTCAAGAAAAGGATCGTCTGCAATTCTTTCTTGCCAGTACGTTGTTTCACGGCAAACGAAAAAGAGTGATTTCATTGTATAGATTGCACGAGACATTTGAGTCGGCTGCTCATCAAAGACACGGCTACTCTATCCGAAACGATCACTTATCTGACATTCCATTCTCTCTACCAGTATTTTGTTGTCATGCCTCCTACGCTAATGAGCCCTCGAGTCAGACGGCTCGTCTCTTGGTGCAATACAACTCAGTACTTGGAAGGAACACTCGAAATGTTGTCCGTCGCGGATCCTCCACCTCCAGAGCAAGGCAATGAGAATTCCCGGAGGGAACATACCAGCGAAGACGAAGGCGGGAAGTCTGAAGGCGAAGACGATTCCAACATCCTTATCAGAGTCAAGATGACACAGAAACAACGCAAATATGATCTCCAACAACAAAGGGCTGGGGTCAAACGCCGTTCCGACCCCTTTGCTCAGATCAGAACTGACCCAGACATGTTGCGCCTTTTCAAGCAAGCTGATTCTGCCATCCCAACAACACCAGAAGAGGCGGGAAGTCTTTTACAACATTGGAAATTCGAGAAGCGTCGTGTGCTCAGGGTCAGTGATCGTTTTATTTGTCAACGTGAATTTAAGCAAAATCCAGGCTTTCTTCAGAGCTATCAGAACCCCTGAACTGGCTAGATACACAGAAGAGAAGTTTCTTGGCAGCGCGATGGCTACCAGCGCGTCCACTCTCGGCATCGACGAGCATGTCCCTGACGCAACACTTGAGAACCAGAAGGCGACATCGACTGCTCAAGTCGAGACGAACTATCTCGACGTGATTCCTTTCCCAAATATCCAACCGCTGAGAGCTGCGCAGATGGTAGCCTCTTTAGACTCCAAAAGTGCCTTGTACGGAAAATGGAAGATCCAACTAAGTGGCAGAGCAGGTAGGACAGGAAACTGTTTCCGAAGTGAGCTGAAGTTCCGTTACAGTCCGCGACTTTCGGCAACTTGGGGATCGTAAGGTACAGAAAATCATCAGTAATAAGCTCGTGCAGTTGTCGCATGGCCACTTCTCTCCTGACAACCAAAAACGCCTCACACGCAGAGAAGTTTCAAGCAACGACCAAGTCCCAATATATGAAGCGAAAGCATCGCGGGATCTTCGAGTCATATATGAAATCGCCCTGAGAGAGGACGTCGATTTGAAGAAGGATACCCAATATATCAGGGTAGGTTATTTGAGGCCTTTGCTCAGCTAGTTAACGTCTGATTGACAGGTATGGGGTATTGCGACGCACGCGCAACTTGACGGTACAGTGAAGTAGTTTTTCGACAAAGCACGGCTGAGCTGTTTTAGATCGCTTGTGGAGCTCTCTCAACAAGGAGAGCCTTCGTCGGACACCAGAATACCTGCGTCGCATCAAGATCCGCTCAGCTCCACCGAAGCATGGGAAAGAAGTGCGCGATGTTTTCGATCCTGCTCATTTCGAACATCAGGACTTCGACAGGCTAGACATGCTAGATGAAGATAACCCCGTCCGCCTGCTTACAGATGAAGAGCAATTGGAGGTGAGCGCGGACGACCAGATCTGATTGTATTTTGCTGAACTCAGTTCAGTTGCACGAATTGATTTCCCTTGAGAAATGGGTCACGCTATCGAAAAGTCTGCTCAGCTCCATCGCAATGAATGAAGACAACGCAGCCCACATATTTGACGTTTCGCCCAAAGAACAAGAGGTTATCGATTGTCCATCGTCACTATTCCTTCTAGGCCGTTCCGGAACGGGCAAGACCACCTGCATGCTTTTTCGCCTGATCGGTTTGGAGTGTGCCGTGCGACAGGAACAAGTAGACGATGCAACTGAAGTCGGGACAACAAGCAATACCAGTATTTTGTTGTCATGCCTCCTACGCTAATGAGCCCTCGAGTCAGACGGCTCGTCTCTTGGTGCAATACAACTCAGTACTTGGAAGGAACACTCGAAATGTTGTCCGTCGCGGATCCTCCACCTCCAGAGCAAGGCAATGAGAATTCCCGGAGGGAACATACCAGCGAAGACGAAGGCGTGAAGTCTGAAGGCGAAGACGATTCCAACATCCTTATCAGAGTCAAGATGACACAAAAACAACGCAAATATGATCTCCAACAACAAAGGGCTGGCGTCAAACGCCGTTCCGACCCCTTCGCTCAGATCAGAACTGACCCAGAAATGTTGCGCCTTTTCAAGCAAGCTGATTCTGCCATCCCAACAACACCAGAAGAGGCGGGAAGTCTTTTACAACATTGGAAAATCGAGAAGCGTCGTGTGCTCAGGGTCAGTGATCGTTTTATTTGTCAACGTGAATTTAAGCAAAATCCAGGCTTTCTTCAGAGCTATCAGAACCCCTGAACTGGCTAGATACACAGAAGAGAAGTTTCTTGGCAGCGCGATGGCTACCAGCGCGTCCACTCTCGGCATCGACGAGCATGTCCCTGACGCAACACTTGAGAACCAGAAGGCGACATCGACTGCTCAAGTCGAGACGAACTATCTCGACGTGATTCCTTTCCCAAATATCCAACCGCTGAGAGCTGCGCAGATGGTAGCCTCTTTAGACTCCAAAAGTGCCTTGTACGGAAAATGGAAGATCCAACTAAGTGGCAGAGCAGGTAGGACAGGAAAGTGTTTCCGAAGTGAGCTGAAGTTCCGTTACAGTCCGCGACTTTCGGCAACTTGGGGATCGTAAGGTACAGAAAATCATCAGTAAGAAGCTCGTGCAGTTGTCGCATGGCCACTTCTCTCCTGACAACCAAAAACGCCTCACACGCAGAGAAGTTTCAAGCAACGACCAAGTCCCAATATATGAAGCGAAAGCATCGCGGGATCTTCGAGTCGTATATGAAATCGCCCTGAGAGAGGACGTCGATTTGAAGAAGGATATCCAATATATCAGGGTAGGTTATTTGAGGCCTTTGCTCAGCTAGTTAACGTCTGATTGACAGGTATGGGGTATTGCGACGCACGCGCAACTTGACGGTACAGTGAAGTAGTTTTTCGACAAAGCACGGCTGAGCTGTATTAGATCGCTTGTGGAGCTCTCTCAACAAGGAGAGCCTTCGTCGCACACCAGAATACCTGCGTCGCATCAAGATCCGCTCAGCTCCACCGAAACATGGGAAAGAAGTGCGCGATGTTTTCGATCCTGCTCATTTCGAACATCAGGACTTCGACAGGCTAGACATGCTAGATGAAGATAACCCCGTCCGCCTGCTTACAGATGAAGAGCAATTGGAGGTGAGCGCGTGACGACCAGATCTGATTGTATTTTGCTGAAATCAGTCCAGTTGCACGAATTGATTTCCCTTGAGAAATGGGTCACGCTATCGAAAAGTCTGCTCAGCTCCATCGCAATGAATGAAGACAACGCAGCCCACATATTTGACGTTTCGCCCAAAGAACAAGAGGTTATCGATTGTCCGTCGTCACTATTCCTTCTAGGCCGTTCCGGAACGGGCAAGACCACCTGCATGCTTTTTCGCCTGATCGGTTTGGAGTGTGCCGTGCGACAGGAACAAGTAGACGATGCAACTGAAGTCGGGACAACAAGCACATCAAGGACGAAGCTCCGTCAACTGTTCGTCACCAAATCTCGTGTTCTCACAGCACGGTAAGAGTTCTTTTTCAATAACGCGTCACTCACATGTCGCATCTTCGAGTGTGCGCGAATATTACCAGAAACTTGATGCAACGCTAAGAGCGGGAAGCTTATCACCTGAAGAAATAAAGGAGCGAACGAAAAGGTCCAAAGAGCGGAAAGCGAACCGGCTCGTGGACTTAGAAGACGAAGAAGAAACTGGAAATAATCTCCCCAGTAAATTCGGCGAACTCAAGGAGGAGCACTTCCCATTATTTGTATCTTTTGACCAACTTTGTAAACTTCTCGAGGAAGAGCTTCTCTTTGTTGGCGGCCCGTATACCGCCAATGTCCTTGGAGGAGAACGAGTGCGGACTACGGCTACTACCGAGGCTGGCACGCAGTTCATTGATGCTGAAATCTTTCAATCCCAATACTGGCCTCACTTCAACCGCCTTCTCACAAAGGGGCTGGATGCGTATCTGGTGTTCTCTCAATTTGGGGTCATTCGAGGAGTGGAAAGAGATGTGAGTAACTTCATCCTGCTGTTAAAGTGACCTTACCCGAGGTGTAGCTTACAAAGGAAGAGTACCTCAAAGTTTCTGAGCGGTCGCATTCAACTTATCGAGAGGCACGGCCTCAGTACGCTCTCTCCATTCTTGATATATGCATCTTACTTTAATTCTCAGGATCTATGAGCTCTTCTTAGCATACACCAGAAAGAAGGGAGAATGCAGACAATTGGATGCCGCAGATCGCGCCAGGCGCCTCCTCCGATACACAGCTACGCTCCCTCGGGATCTTCAATTCGATTTCATATACGTCGATGAAGCGCAGGACAATAACATGGCTGATTGTATCTTGATCCGAAGCCTTGGTCGAAACGCGAATGGTAAGATATCACGCTGGTGCCGACGGGGCTCTCACTCTTGCTGAACACAGGCTTCTTCTTTGCCGGAGACACTGCCCAAACAATCAGCTCATCTACTTTTACCTTTGCAGAATTAAAGGCGTCATTTTACCGCGCAGAGAAGAACGAAAAATTAGTAAAGATTGGCGCTCGAAAACCTGTCAATCCCAAATTTTACAACCTCAATGTGAATTATCGGTGAGAAACGCACTATTCAGATGCCAACTCCACTTACATCTCTCCTGGTTAGCTCTCACGACGGCATTGTCCGCTGTGCCTCTTCAATTGTAGACCTGATACACAAGTACTTCCCTTCCTCCATCGATAAGCTGGCCCCCGAAAAGGGCATTGTTCTCGTATGTTCTTTCCTGGGTATTTGCCCTCTAATCTTTCCTTAGGGACCAAAAACCTACGATGTTCGCTGGCTGGAGATCGGACGAAAATATGGAGTTTGATCAATTTCTTTTCTCTCACGGCAGCCACGCGATAGAGTTTGGAGCATCGTACGTCCCCCCCCCCCCCCAATTGTCTCTATCGCAGGAGCCCTGAGGAGTTGACGGATGGCTAAGACAATGCATCATTGTCCGGACTGAAGAGGCCAGGGATCGTCTCAGGGAGAAAATCCAAGATGCAGGGCTGATATTGACAATTTAT
>MU272026.1:1305-11777 GCA_021432655.1 Atractiella rhizophila
CGCAAACAGCCAGTTTTCCTTTTACTTCCGTTAGAACCATGTAGTTTCCATCAGAGAGAAACACACCAACGTCCTTTCCCGCCGCCTTGTACTTTTGGAAAACGAAATGCCCAAGAATACTTCCTAACTGGTCCCCTGAGAACTGCTTCCAATTTCCAGTTACAGGATCCTTCTCAGCGGCCGTAAAACGATCAGCATCTGGATCGTTGGCAAGGACGATCCGACATTTGTTTGCGTCTGCATGCTTGATAGCGAGATCCTGTATGAAACTCGTTAGGGAAACATGTGCGCGGTTAAGCCAGCGTACCAAAGCCCCCTTCTCTTCAGGATTTGGGAACTTCACAGTTGGAAACTCAGGATCTGGTTGCGCTTGGGCCTCTACGATGGAAAAAGAGGATTCCTGAAACCCTGCGGCGATGAAGGCTGCTTTGGCAAATGGCAGACCGACTCCATGCATTGGAGTATAGGCGAACTTGACGGACGATGAGGCATTGAGATGGCTGTTTGAGAAAGTTTTGTTTCTAAAAACGCTTGAAGGAAGAAGAACTCACTTCTGCTCCGCTGTGACCATCTCGCCTGCCATTTGGTTGTACTTAACCTTCATTTCTTCTGTCCGATCCTCGCAGTTCTTCGCGACATTGCTGATATCCCATGCTTCATCAGCAATGTCGAGGTTGTTCAAGATGCTGGCTTCAATTTGTGAATCTTTCTGGTGGTATAATTTGTACACCGTTGGAAGCGTAGAGTTTGTAACCATTGTCGTTTTTTCGGGTTATGTGAGGCTGCTTTGGCTGTAAATGTGTTGAATTATCACAGGGAGAGACGCAAGCACCAGTGATCATGATGCCAGCCGTGGCCGTTGAGCTGAAGGACTCCAAACGGCTGATCATATCGTGAGCACGTCTCAAAAGCTCAATTCAAGACACTCACAACAAGTGGTGTTAGTACCACTCCACGATAAAGGTAAACCTTCCAGCCTTTCCTTAGGAAGACTCCAGCAGCCAGCTCGGCAAACCGCTGTGAGTTATATCGATGGTCATGCCCAATCACTGCCGATTTGTTTGTGCTATTGGCAGCTTCTAGGTGTGCGACGAGTCCTTGCGTAGCTTGAAGAACAGTTACGTCGTTCATCCGCGAGAATCCAGCCTCCATGGCCGCCCTTAAACCTGAGGCAGCATCAGAAAATACTGGAGCTGATGAATTAACAATAAAGATGAACCAGCTGTTCCAAAACACGATGCGTGTAGATAAACGCTTCCTGAGCTCATCTACATTGTTTGAAGCCCGGAGAGACTCGATCTCTGCTCGTGTGGAGGAATTCTGTTGTCCGATCAACCTGAGGCGGAAATGAAGGCATGTTTGCACACTCACTTTGCTGAACGATCGATCAGTGATTTGTTATAAAAGAGAAAATAAAGCTCACTCTAAGGCTAGCCATTGTTGTATGAGTTCTCTGACGGATGAGTCCATGCTGTATATTGCAGGGGAGCTGGACGATGATCTTCCAATGACTGGTCCGAAGGTCCGAACCTTGCACCAAACCCCACTCCATCACGTCGGCAACAAGAAAATCCCTCTTCGTCACGGTATCACTGAAGGCAAATCGGGGTCTCTTGAGTTAGACAAATTTTTTCTAACGAGGTAGGCATACAGCCAGGGATGGACTGTCCCAAAAAGCTCAGTCGTTTAGGAGATTGAGATTACTGTGCGTACTTCCTCATTCACCCTCCGTATTAAGGAGCTACAAACAACAATATGAAATGTTGCAAATTTAAAATGTTAGGTCTATTTGAACGGGGCTCAAATGCTGATTTACTATTGCTGTTCCGTTTTCGACGTCCCGATGGCTGATCCAGCGAGCTGCCTCTCTTATTATTGCAGACTGGTTCAAGCCTCTAACCGTACATCTTCTGAATACATTTTTTGAATCTGGCAGAATATTTACACGTTGTTTCAACAATTTGTGATCTTTCTAATACACGGAACTGCTTGGTTGTTACTTCGCCCAAGTCTTCTTGTTCAGCTCGAAGAATTTCTTCCAGGTGTGAGGTTTTCGAGAGAGAAAGCCAAGGCTTTTTCCAAAGTCATCCTTCCCGTAATCTGGTTTTGTATGTCTGCCTTGGTAATGATTTTATGAGGGAATAGACTTACATTCAACCTCATTAATCGCTCCGTAGAAGTCCTTGAAGTCCTCCTGAATGATAGGAGGCATGTGAGAGTAAGCCGCACTATTCTCAAAAGGCGTGTACGCGTATTTCGCTTTCTCTCCAGTGGCTTTACGTTCCAAAAGAAGGAATGAATGGCTATTCCATTTCTGGACATAAACGAGAAAAACGAACCCGCCGCGAATTGTTCTACGATTTGATTCATTGTGAGGTCCTCACCAACCGCCTGGATGATTGATCCGTTGGGGAATTCCGTAGGATGTTCCAGAGCAGACTGAACGAAAATTCCATAGTCCGACTGGATATCGATGGATGCTAGTTTCGTATCGGCTTTCCAGCCTGTAGAGAGAACGTATACGCCATCTTCTCCCTTTTGGAACTCCATTGGGGGCTGGAGAAAGTTCTGCATATATGCTGCGGGCTATTATTCCACATCTGCTGAGCATCCAAAGCACGGAGAAGACACGTCTTACTTCGACAGAAACCGCTCTCACATTTTCCTTCTTCTTGCTTTCTCGGAAAAGATATTCTGTTGCCCTTGCTTTCCCCTCAAAATGGTAGACCTTCGTGAACTTTCCTCCAGTCAATTTGTCATAAGAAGGCAAACCCGACCAGAGAAACGTCTTGAGGGTAGGAAGAGACAAGGCGGCGTCGATAACGACCTTGATCTCGCCATAGTCCTGCACAGAAGGTGCAGTAATCAGAAACTTGTGACTGGTTGATTTGAAAGAAAGATAGCATTACACGTTCCATATCTAAATGATCCCAGAAATTGGTGACCAACTATTGGCACATATGTTTAGTTTCATTGAATCGAAGGAGGAGCAAATGGATGCATACGAAAACTACTTCAGCCCCATCAAGAGCCTTCTTGACCTCTCCCTCTCCCCCAACTTGGACCGTAGCAGCTCTCATTTCCACCCCCTCCTCTTTGGTAAGAGTGACCGCTGGTTCCCTGGACAGGTCGCGGGTGATACCAATGACACTGTATTTCTTGGGAGAGGCGCGAAGAGCAGAGAAGACAGAACCACCTTGTTTCCCAGTGATCCCGAATATGGCGATCTTAACTGCATCAGGGCCATGAGAGAGCATACTTGACTATTCTTTGTGTTATGAAAGTGACTTAGACTCCTCAACCTCCTCATCACGACAGCTTTATATCATACACTCCCTGTAGGAAGCGATCAAAATCGGCAAGCATGAAAGTGATGGGCTTGCAATCGTTGTTCTTGAAATGTGTTAGCTCCTTGTCCTCTATTCAGTTTCGATGAATTTCTCTTGTAGGAAGAGATCAAGGTCAGTGATACTCCGAGGACAACATCATGATGAGCTCTTCTAGTTTTCATGCCAATCGATACCATTCTCAAACCTGAATTGAGATAGGTGTGATGTATGACGCAGGCGTGACGCCTCCGACCCCGAACGTTGTTTCAAGTGCTCTTGATAACCTGACGGAAAGGCTCAAAATCATCTCACGTCTGACTCCAGCCATTTTCCTGTTGTGTTCTCTCTACAATCTTCTTGCCTTTAATTCTCTAGCTAGCTTACGAAGAGGCATCCTCCCACCGAACCATAATGGGTGCCTGAGCTCATATTTGAAAGTGCGATGGCTGCGCCACTGCGATACCTGCTGATTGCATTAAACATTCAGGACAGATTTGTAACATTCATCCCTATCGTGGCTATTTCAACCAAGCCTCTTTGTTCTGCTCGAAGAATCCTTTCCAGTTGTTGGGTTTCCTGGAGATGAAATTAAGACTTTTGCCAAAGTCATGTTTCCCGTAATCTATACATCGTGTTACCATTGTTCCTACCTCAAAGGGTGTGACTTACAAGACACCTCGTTGACAGCTGAATAAAAGTCCTTAAAGTCATCCTGGATGACAGGAGGCATGTAAGGATAAGCCGAACTTTCTTCAAAACGTGTATAGATGTATTTTGCTTTCTCTCCTGTCGCTTTAGGGATCAGTCAGCATACATTTACTTCCTGGAATAGACCAAGTTAACGAACCAGCCGTAAACTGCTCTACGATCTCGTCCATCGTAAGGTCCTCTCCCACTGCTTGGATGATGGATCCGTCGGGGAATTCCCCAGGATGTTCCAGAGCGGATTGAACGAAAAGTCCATAGTCTGCCTCGATATCGATGGATGCCAATTTCGTGTCGGCTTTCCAGCCTGTGGAGAGAATGTATACGCCGTCTTCTCCCTTTTGAAACGTCATTTGAGGGCCTAGCAAGTTCTGCATATATCCTGCGGGCTATCGTCCAAACGTCGTTAGTCCATGCACTGGCAGCAAGGGAAACAGAATTTCTCACTTCGACAGAAACCGCTCTCACGTCCTCCTTCTTTTTGCTCTCTTGAAACAGGTAGTCTGTTGCCCTTGCTTTCCCCTCAAAGTGATAGACCTTTGTGTACTTCCCTCCCGTCAACTTGGCGTACGAGGGGAGACCAGACCAAAGGAAAGTCTTGACCGTGGGAAGGGACAAGGCGGCGTCGATCACGACTTTGGTTTCGTTGAAGTCCTGATCAATGTAACCATGTGAATTGGTTGCTTTTTTTCACGGTGAAAAGAACCCACTCTTTCGACATCCAAATGATTCCAGAAGTTGGTGACCAACTGCCACAACGGACGTCTGAATCAGTTCCTGCGCTTGACGGAAATCAAGCGAAGGCGGAACGCGTACGAAGACTGCTTCGGCTCCATCGAGTGCTTTCTTGACCTCCTCCTCCTTGCCGACCTCGAAGGTAACAGATATGATCTGCACTCCTTCTTCTTTACTAAGAGCGACAGCGGGTTCCTTGGACGCGTCCCGGGTGAGACCGATGATGTTGTATGCTTTAGGAGAAGCGCGAAGAGCTTTGAGGACTGAGCTGCCTTGTTTCCCTGTGATGCCGAAGATGGCGACCTTGAGCGCGTCAGAGGCTTGAGAGAGCATGTTGAAGTTGTGTGAATTGAGTTCTCAAATGAGCTGGGCTGTGGATTGTGGTGTTGGATTCCTCATTGCCATCAACCTGCTTTTATAAACTTTTGCTACCTGTCGAATCTCTGAAGCAGAGCTCGGCATTCCAAGGTGAATCAGCCATTCTCTGTTGTTACAAACATCATTGGGCTGCAAGGGGTGTAGTATGGTACCAAATGCTGAACGATAAAGGTTCCGAGCTCAATGAATCAGCGCTTACCTCCCCGAAGCACCTCTCATCCAACCCGCAATGGTGAAATGTTTGCACAGTCAGACAGCACCTGAGAGAAACACCGAGCTTGATTCAGCGCTTACAACATCTCTGTTCGTGAACTCGGTATGTGCGGAGTGTTGTTCAGGTTGGTTCAGAAGCGTGTGACACACACCCACCACTGGTGCTTCTGTCTTTCGTGGTTCTTTGTTGAGCGACCGATTTGTCCTCCTCACCTGTCACCTGGGATCAAAGCAAAGTATCTAAATCAAATCAACATTCGTATCACCGGCACACGTGACTTTCTTACACACAGAACAGGACCAACTTGAAAGCATTCCCTCAAGCTCAGGCTTCAGATCTCCAGACCTTCAGAGTATACGTCGGTTCAAGCTCAAAGGGCAGTTTGAATAGTTGATTAACAAGGTTATTAAATTCTAATTCTGTGTTGCTGGTCGGCGTCTAGGCTTTCCCCTCTGGCCTTTGCAACGCATCAGTGGATGTGCTCTTCCTGGCAACCCTCTTCTCAGTCCCTCCTCTACAGCCACCGAGCTCAATTTTCTTTCCTGCAAGTTCTCCTCGATGCTCAGGCTGTCGCCTTCTGGCCACACCTGGTTCGCCGCCTTTTCCTCTTCTCTCTGTTGCTCTATGGCCCTACTTAACTCCTTCTGGAGCATCCATTTCTCCTCTTCCAACTTCGACTTCATGAGCAAGAGATAAGCGATTTCGGCGTCTGTCAACTCGTCTTCTTCCTCCTCCTCGCCGGATAGAATGCGGAGGCAAAAAGAGTGAGCGGATAATGTCAGCTCGAGTTCATGCTCCAGAGATGCAATGAAATCGGACAAAGGACTCGAAGTGGTGAGGAGGGAGTTTGATGGGTGGCAACAAGACTGTCTGGCAGAACTGGGACCGGATGAAGTCTGGCTTTGTATACCTGATGAGGTTGATGCCGGCGCGCTGGGACCGTTGTATCGCCTTGGGTCAGAACGAGGAACCTCGCTTGCTCTACCCTGGCTGGAAGGGCTCGAGATTGTGAGGTCCTTAAACGGAGATCGAGTGACTGGTGCTGGACCAAGGAAAGAAAGTAAGTGTTTTCCGGCCTTTCAGGGAAAATAGCTTACTTCTCCCTGGGTCGTGTCTCCTACTCTTTAAAGCATCTGCTGCTGTTGGCTTTCGACTATATTCTCTTCTAGGAACTGCCGTTGGAACATGTCACTGTGCATCCTCCAAACAAGACGGAGAGTTTACCGATCGTCGCATCGGAATCCGAATCATCGTTTTCCGTTCTCCTTCTAGTCGTCCCCATCTTAGAAATCAGACTTCCTACTCGTCAGCGTCCAACATCAGTCAGCTTGGTGGAGAGCTGGAGAAGTTAACATACCGGAACTTGCCGGATCATGATGAGAGTCTATCCGAACAGGCATCCTGTGCTCTTTCTTTTATCTGGATTTGGCTCTTGAAATCTGATGGGATCGATTGGGATATGGTTGTAGTTATCTGGTGGCGAACGGGCGGAGGGGGAAGTGACGGTACTTATGAAACGGCATCTGCCTTCCCGTCTCTTGCTAGTGCATGGAACGTCCTTCCCGCCTTGTGTACCGTCGTGGGAAAGTTATTTCCCGCCGCCCGAAACCGTCTCAAACCAGGGACTTCGTCCACTGGCTCACTCAGGTTCGTGAACATCGTCAATCTCGGTTCATTAACGCGCTACATGTTGTCGTGGACGTCTCGTTCTTCCGGTTCTGCTCCGGTCAATGGGCAAAGGGTACAAGGGATATTGTATCATGATTTCCTACAGCCAATATATAAACAAATAGAATTTATTTCTTGACACGTAATGTTAACGAGATATCATATGGCATATTTATGGTATGGGGAGATTTCGAAAGACGACTGGCTCAGACACGCGGTGGTGAGTGGCATGAGAGTTGGGCACAGCAATCCTGCTCGTCCGTATTAGTTCAAATACAATCTGTCGGAAGAAGGAAAATGGAGCGAGGACCAACCGAAGAAAACAATGGTCCCTTGGGTGTTTGGGAGTAGGAAGGGATATGCAATTCATGCAAAGGTCGAAATCGGGGCAATTACGGTGCTGGCATTTGTATCGTATACCTAAGCAACAAATAAACGTGAGCTGTGTGAAAAAATGACGAAAAGAATACTAGTGCCCTTCATTGTCTGTTGACAACCATCACAGGTGATGTTTGGTTGGGTGGAGCTGGGGGCAAAACATGTTAGCTCTGCTGAATCAAGCGAAGCAGAGACGAACTGTTAGGAACTCCTGTGGATGCGCGACGCGAGGATTATCTACGTCCGTCAGAGGGAAAAAAGAATGGCGGGGATGGAAAGTTGAGGCAGTGGGGTAGCAGGTTCCACAAAGATCGTAGTCTTCACTCAAATTTGAGTAAATTGATGGAAGAAACAATTTCAGCTAAATGGACGAACCAGGGCATTGCATGCTAGTGAGGCTTCGTCAATTGTCGTTCTGAGAATCGTTAGGAATGATCGCACCATTTGTATCTCGTCCCCACTATCCCATCCCTGCGACACTTGTCGCAGTTCGCATTATGTGCCATGTCCCCTCTCCTACCTCCCCCAGCACTAGATTCCGATCTCGAATGACCCAATCGCATATCTCTCGGTCGCGACGTGGTGGCAATCCCCGTGGGGCTCAAGGTTCCATTCACACCCACACTCGTCGGCTGATTGGTCAATCTCTCGACCAAAGCTTCAAATGTTTCCATTCCATTATTCTTCCATCTGGCGAGCTCAGCACCTTGTCTCCTAACCGCCGCACGCGTCCTCCTCAACTCTCTTTCCAGCGCCTCGATCCTCCCAACATGCTCCACCCCATTCGAACCATCATGCCCATGACCATCAAAGCTCCGTTCCGCCTCCTCACACTCCCTCTCCAAATGCTTCACTATGTCAGCCCGGCGCAGTTCGAGGCCGCAGCCGAGGGGACAGATGCAGATGAGGTCGTCGAGGAGGGAGGAGATGAGTTTTGGGGCGGAGACGAGGTGGGAGGATAGCAGGGGACGGCGGCAGGTTGGGCAGGTGGAAGACGGAGAAGTAGAGTTGATCCAGGGTTCGATGCAGGCGCGGCAGAAGTAGTGGTCGCAGGGAGTGGAGACGGGATCTTGGAATGGTTCCCTGCGAAAATATTTAGTGTGCCCATTTGACAATCTAGGATAAATGATTGGAAGAAAAGTTTAGAAGCCGAATAAACGTCCACTAATACTGTTGCACATCTTATAAGCGTGCACTTCTTTGAGCAACTACTGCTTCGAACAAATGCACCTGCAGATCTCTCCCTTTCGGCTCGATTCTACACATTCCACTTCGCGCGTAACACTCCTGTGCAGCCCAAAAGAGCGCGAGTTAAAGCCCCATCACTCCGCAGAAGTCTCACAGAAACAGTTATTGCACATCTACCGCATTGACGGACAAGGAAAAGGATTGAGGGAGAACCTCGATTGATTGTGTAGAAGAAGAACACACGTCCTTTCGAGAGAGTTCCAAGAATTCCAATTCTCATTCAACACCTTCTCAAGTTCAACCGGGCAGGAAGCCCTCACATGTCAACACAAGATAAATGCTCCCAAGCATACTCCACCTGCATCACCATCACCATCCCGAGCACAAAACCAAAAGACGAATAAAAGAGCAAAAGGAAAAAGGAAAGGAAAGGACGCACTCGCAAAAGCACATCAAATGGGGACTGATCCCCTCCGCGTCCTTATAAAAGTATCCACAGCTCCTCAACAGCTCCTGGACCTGCTCCACTCTCCCTTCGTCCACCTGCGCGCTCGGCATCCGCTGTGCTTCCATCCTGCCCTTGCTCCTGGAGCTCGGTATTGTGTTGACTCTGGTGAATGACTTGACGGGGGGTTGAGGTTAGGGGAAGCCGGAATTGAGGATTTGAGTACGTGCGACTTGGGTTGGTTGATTCGACTCGAGGCCTTGAGGACTGGGGTTGGAGGTGTTGGGAAATGGGTAAGGGGAGCTATATGAGGAAAAGGAGGACGTTGGTGGGTCCAATGGGTTGGTCGATCTAATCTGTGTTTCCTCAATTTCGATTTCGATCAAGGGGTTCGCATTTCGCAACCTTCAACCTCCAATACTAAGGCTAAGACTAAGGAGGGAAGTAGGGGAGAGTCGATGGAGAGAGAAGAGAGAGTGAATGGACAAGGTGCATGGTATTATACCGATTCGAGATACTGTATTAATCTATCCACGACTCAAAGCAAAAGCCAAAAGCCAAAGCCAAACTCTCCTCTGAGGAAGAGAAAGAGAAGGCTAAAGATTCCCTCCTCTCGACTTCGCCTTCAAAGCGTCCTTCAAAGTATCCACCCGATCCAACATATCCTGCACCCTCTTAACACCGGCCTTCCTCTCCTTCCTCGCCTCCTTAAACTCGGTCGAAATCTCAATCGAGTCCAATTTGATCAATCCCTGCAACAACGTCTCACCCAAAAACATCGCCCTCTGGTTCGGAGGAGTGGGAGAAGTGGACTCCAGGACGCCGTTCACTTCGCGTTCCAATTCGTCCAGTTTGAGGGATAAGGGTTCGACGGAGTCAGATAAGACTTTCGAGATCCGTCGAAGCATCTCTTCCTCTCCACCTCCATCCCCTCCGCCTCCTCCTCCTGCTGACCCTGATCCTCCTCCTCCTGCCGAGCCAGTTGCAGCGGTGGACGCCTCCTCTTGAGCATGAGCTCTCAAGTCCGGACGATCGGTGACCCTCTCCCCGGGCGCGCCGATCAACGTGATCCTCTTCTCCTTCTTCTTCTGCGCGCCACCCCACCCCCACCCGGAGAATCCCCAACTAGAAGCAGAATTCGAGTCCGCGGAGGCGTCGTCGAAGAGATGGTAGGCGGAGAGAGGGGCGGAGTCGTCTTTGAGCACGGCGCCGGAGAAGATTAGCTTTTGGTGGTGCGGGAGGACGCCGGTGCGGTGGGCGATGAGGGTGCGGAAGTTGGACAGGGGGGTGGAGGGCGGTGGGAGGGGGAGTTGGAGGCTATCCTCTTCTTTGGTCCCGATGACATGTTGTGCGAAGAGGGAGAGACGTACCGCTCTTTACCCCAACAGAGGAGAAAGTTACCGAAGCCGTACTCGCCTCCCAGTCCTGCTCC
>MU272027.1:0-11734 GCA_021432655.1 Atractiella rhizophila
CTTGAGGTGTTCTGCGACGGCTTCGGCCTGGTCTCAGATTAGGTGATGCACCTGGAATCCTTTTCCGAGGTGCACTTACTGTGAGAGTCTGCAAATCGTGTCATCAGCTACTCATGCGCACGAAGTCAATGACAAACCTTTCCTGTTCCTGGATTGCCATGCTACACGCTCTTCGTCAGTGACAACGTAGTTGCAGAGTAAAAGGATTAACCAAAACGACGATAGCACCACCACTGTAACACGTTCTCGTCAAACACCAGCCTGCATGCAATGGAATACTGACCCTTTGCCCGAAATCACATCTGTTACGATCTTGTTAGTCTTATTCTCCCCTGCTGTCGCGTCCACGAGGCACTTGATCATGTCCTATTGTCAACCGCATCAATGTGATATAGTCTGCGTGACAATGCGAGATACAGACCTTATGATCCTCATCGAGCACAAGATGCTCATAAGCATCCTCATCAAAAACAATCTCCTTCACTTCGTCAACCTTGATCTCTCCCCAATCCTTCAATACCAAACTGAAAGCGTAAATCGTTGGAGGGGTCAAGCATAGGTCCTCATCTGCGATGTTAGAACCCAACAGGGAATTCTCGCCCGCATCCTCGTCGTCGCTAATTTTTCGACGGCTCGATGATTTCCCTCCCGGGCCTGAGCGAGAGCGGGCGTACCAAGATCGTGACCAAATGTCTTTCGTGGGATTCATGCGTCGATCTGCAAACACAAACTTCGTCATAGAGAGCTCAGAAGGACGTGTAGAGTTAAAGGACGAACAGCTTTTCACGTCCACGACAATTCGACCTTCAGCCTAAGTTCTCTGTTACCCGCTTATTCACGGAAGAGGACAAGATACCAACCCTCAATTTGATGATTCGCCTCTCCATGCCGTGCCCTTCCACTCTGCTCAACACTCCTGTGTAATGGAGATACTTTGGTGTTCCAGCGAGCTGAAAGCGGATTCGTCAGTATTTAAGAAGAGATCTCTCGTAAGTTGAAGAGACACGACCTTGGCGTAGAGTCTCCCACGCTCTTCGTCATGCTACTCAGAATTCTGTCCATCAAGAATAGAGGCTCGCACCTGTCAATTCTTTCTTGAGTTCATCCGTCATTGGAAAAGCCATCAGGGATGAAATTTTCCTCAATCCCTTCCACTTCAGTAGCCTAACCTCATGCCAGGTTCTGCTGAATTTCTTTCCGTTCCACTCCAGCTTCTGCCCTTGCAAGCTCACAAACTTGTATTGACCATTGTCTAGCACCACGTAGGTCAAATGCTAAGTTCAAGTGGAGAACGCATACCAAGATAGGAACAACTCTTGAGCTTGAATGCCATCTGTTTCTCCTCCGTTAGCCACGGGATGCGGGTCAATTATTCGGCATACAGGTTCACCAGAAACCTCGTCTATAAATGCATCTCGATGAGCCTGCACTCAGAATGGAACAAAAACTCACGATAGGTGACAACGTTGTCCTGAGGTTTGAAAATACACCAAAGTAAGTTCCAGCTAATCTGATTGTCAGGCAGAAGTCTGTCGAGTTTCTTCGACCTATTGGCTCCGATCTCAGCGTCCTTTCTATCTCCCAATCACAAGTTGTGAGAGAACCGACGGACACGTTATCAAACGCCTCTTTTACGAATTCCACGAGCTCCTTCAATGCATCTACCGTCTTCTTCAACCTCTCAACATCCATGGCATCCAACTCTTTCTCTCTTTCCTTCTGTCTCTCCACCTCTCGCTCTGCTTTCGGGTCACTCGGCTTCTCTTCTGCCCCTTCCTCCTTCTCTCCTTCGTCAGAAGCACCGAGAGAATGCGATACAAAGCTACTGCGAGGGTGAATCTCGTTCTCATTCGAGGAAACGGATGTTTCTGTTTCGGCAAGTTGAGAGGAGGTGGAAGCGGATGAAGAAGATGAGGAAGTAGACGACGCAGCGGATTCGGAAGCAGTGACAGTGATCTGCGGTCCTGTTGAGAATATTGAAAAAATTGACCCTTTCTCTCCTCCTTTTGAACGGCGTTCGATGTATTCCTCTCGTTTCGCAATGAGCTCCTTCAGTCCTTCAATATGGAGGAATATGTCTTGTGCGTCAAGTTGTGGCTTATCCTACAGGTGGCATAGATGACCTATAATTATTTTTCATTTTGGAAAGGGAAAGTAACGACGAACCTCATAAATCGCCTCGACCTCTGTCAGCTGCGTTCTACACGGTAGGGGATTGATATCGAGGAAATAGATGCAGAACGGAATACAGACCTCAAATCCTTCACCAGTTGCTCGTCCAGGACCTCAATATGCCAATAATCCTCTGCTTGCACCTATGACCCCAAGCCAACTGTCAAGGCTTGCATGGGCTCGAAAAAGGAAAGATTACTTGGTGTTTTGGCAAGAGAGTACGATGATTTGCAACAAACAGACAACCTTCATTCATCTCCTCCGTCTTCTTTGGCGGCACATGAGTTCTCGTTTGCCAGCTAGAAGTCTGCTCGTTCCTATATAGTCAAGTCCAAACGTATATGAGGAGAAGTATTAACAGCAGCGTCCGCAAGCGTGATAGAAAGACAGTAAACGGTAAAACTGACCAGTATTGCCTACAAGTCCTATAGGACTTCCCTTCATCTGGTCCTTTTCTGTTCGCATCCTTCTCTTTCTCCTTCTCCTTCGGGTCGTCCTTCGTACTGCCGCTTCCGCTAGCAACAGCCTTCGAAGACCCTGACGCCTTCTTCGAGTTCGTATTCGCACAGTGCTCACACTCTTTCTTCCCACTCGGCGCAGTAGTACTCGTGCTGGTGGTGGTGGAAACGTGTACGAGGGGTGGAGGAGCAGGAAGTTGAGGTGCGTATTGAGTTAGGTAGTAGGTCGCAATGCCTAGAGTCGCGAATGAGGAGACGGCTGACATGATGAGTGATTTTCGTAAAGCCGGATCCATCTTGATTGATTATTCTTGGGGGAGAGTCTGTGAACTGAGCGGTATGTTGTTTTATGGGCAGACCAGGTTGGCAGATCGGTAATTAGCCTCAGCAGAGACGTTCTGTCAGGGAAAGGTGTAGGAGTTAACTCGTTGCCGCTTCCTTATGGGTTAGGCACGTTTGGAGTGAACTCTTGGAGACAATCTGCAACAAGCAAAGGCGTCAATGTTCTGGTCATCGAGAAAACACAGCGGACCTTTTGATGCCAGCTGGAAACTTGTTCTCGACTGTATTGTTCGCGTGACTTTCCAAAACAGTTCTCTTTCAGTGCCCTACACCCCAGCAAGGTCCACACCATACCTGGAAGGTTGAAGTTCGAGGGAAAGTTCGCTTACAAAGGCAAGCTTTGGTCGCGTTCCGATGTTAAAGCTAGGAAACTGTCCTCTGACCTCAGCTGAAGCACAATCCACGACAACACAACACCCGATATACCCAATTTCGAAGGAGGGAAAGCTACGAAATTTGCTTGGGGATTTTATACCCTGACCTGTCGGACTCCAATGCGCTGGAGCGACCAAATAAATTTCGGAAGTTGAAACGTAAGAAAGGATGGAAGCAGCGAAATGCAAGGTGTTGAAGCAGGTTTGAGGGAATGAACGGCTTTCAGAGCTTTTTCTAGCCCAGAAGCTCATCTTGCATCCCAATCACCGTCCTTCAATCCTGCAACTGTGAGACTCATTTGTGCACGGCCGCGACACTTCATGTTCCTTCAGCAGGAAATGGTTGTGACTCTTGAGAAGCTCGCCACGATATGCTGGAGTCATTTGGCTGGAAGCGTCGCACGGACGCAGATGTTCAACATGATAGGGATGAGTCGCTGATGGTGGTAAGGTTCCTCCGCATCAATAAAACTTTCCAAAACCTAATCTTGCGTAAGCGCCAACCCCTTCTTTTGGTTTGTTGCTGCTCTGCGACATGTTTATGGAAGCGTCTTTCATTTGCTTTGGTCCTCACAGCACGTCAACCTGGCTCTGGTCCACTACTGTTCATCCTTCGACGTCAGAAGTTGCTTGAAAAGACACCTGCTTTAGGAGTCAACTCGATCTCTTGGGCTCGATTTTGGATGCGGCAGGAAGGACATGCGAAAGACAGACGATGTCAGATAGACTTGGGCTGCAAGTGGAGCAGACTTTGTAAGAGCGATTTCGGGAGGGCGCTCTAGGTTGTTTCTGATCGACAACATGGTGCAGGAGGTTGACTGGGTTGACTGAGGTAGGTCACCGTACAGTATCACGGTGTTATTTTTCTCCTGCTTCAAGACCTAAAACATCCACTCCGCCGTATCCCTCATCTTCACTCTGCTCTCCGTCCAGTTACCAATCCCCAACTCTTCCCATGTTGTTGGTATCAACAGCATAGTGCTTCTCTATTCCATTCGCCATCCGTGTAATATTCGTCATCTGCTTGTCTGGAAACAGTTGTGCCAAAACTCGGCGATTTCTAGCATACAATGCACTCCCGCTCCTATCATACAAGGATCGTTTTAGCTACTTTTGAATAATTTTTGAAGCGGTAGATTGACTGAGGAACGCACGACTTTATACCGCTTTCCAGCAGAGATACGGAGGGAGATGGGACAGGAAGTGAGGAGACAGACGTTGCGAACATCGATAAAGAGAGGAAAGAGGTCAGGAGCGAGCGGTGGCTCCTTGAGGAGAATTTGGCTATCCCTAGTTGACAGTATGGCCGCAGGTCACTTCATGTGAGATGAATCAGAGCAACAACCACTTGTCGTCGATTGTAAATCGCTTAGATTTCTCATATCTTTCCTCTCGCACCATCAACTTTCTTCAACCAGAGAACGAACGCAGCCACAGATAATTGCAGGGCAAAGGACAGTCATCTTGAACTTTAACTTCCTTTTATTATCTTCCTGTCACAAGCCGGAACATCTCCTCAGTCCCTATATCGCAGAAATCAACAAGTCTTCAGCACTCCCAGGACTGTGGGTGATGGTAGAATCATTGTGCACGATGCCCCATGCACCCCTCACCGCTTTCTCTACAGCTCCAGGGACAACTTATGCCTTTCACTTCAACTCATTCGACTTATCCCTGATATTCGGGATGGATCTCCCCAAATGCGCCACACTTGGGCGACCGACTCGCGCCTCGTGCCTAACAGCCGCATTAGACAAGGTGCAGTCCAAGATGGATACCGAGAAACCTGAGAACCGATGACCACAACAAGTTTATTGGTAGGAGAAGTAATCGTGAATACGTTCTTCCAATAAGCAAAAAGTGTACAACGAATGTATGGGTGTCTTTCTCGCCTCATGTATCAGCACTACCGATCACTGAGAGCTGAGGTGAAGGTGCCGGCGAAGTCACTTCTTCATATGCGGGAGGCAGAGAGGGGAAATCGTTGAAGTTATGCGACGGGTGGGGCCACTTGCCAGAAATGTGGCTGAATGGGCAAGGAACGGGACAGGTTCTGGTTGGTTCTGGCATTGGCGCAGGTCACAAGGGGGACAGGCTGTCACGGTTGTGGGACAACGGTACTGGCGAGAGATGAGGTAAAACCACTTGTGATCATGATTGGGGCATAAACAGATACAGATGTCAAAGTGTGGTCGTACCAAGACTGAAACAGCATTGCTTAACAAAACCAAAGAATTCGTGACTAGCTGGCGCACCGACCGACATGAAGTATTGCTTTGTGTCGTTTGTTCTTCAATGAGGAGCAATCCTCCGATCTTCAAACAACCTTGTCCTCCTATCATCGAATCTGGAATAACCATTGGGATATCTTCCTCTTGTTTCCCTCGTCTCTCGCTCTGGACTTCTTGACCGCCTATCATCGAATCTGAATCTCTCCAAACTGTACGACCTTTCTCTCCTGAGGGGAACCGGACTTCTAGAGCGATATCTCATCGGGCTTCTCGACCTCTCCCTTCTCGGAGGGCTCCTCGAGCGTCGACGGCTCGGAGGTGACACAGATCGTCGTCTCTCCAGTGACAGTCTTGGAAGGCGAGACATTGAAAGCGGCGGCTCCACGTTCCTATTCCTTGATGTATAAGCAGGGACGTCGTTCCGCCCATTCCCATTCCCATTGTCGGTGCGTGCATCCGACGGTCTCTCTCCACGATCCCTTTCCGGCCCCTGTAGGGCATCAAAACTTTGTTGATTCCTCAACGTTGCGCCGCTATTGAACTGCGCGTCCAATCTCGCATCTTCTAGACCAGGTACATGGCGTCCTCGCCTCCGAAGCACTGCTAAAGCTTCTTCAAGTTCTCTGTCTTCTTCAACAGCAGCCACATGAGATGGTCCCCAATCTTGAGATCCGATAGGCTGTGACCTTTGAACAACTGGCATCTCAGATGTTGACCTTGACAATCGTGACATTCCTATGCCAGCATTTTTCAAAATCTTCTAAAACAATAGAATCGACGGACCTGGCTCGAAACCACTTTCCCTCCCGTCCCTTGCTAGAAAACCGTGGAGCAGGCTAGACCTAAGATCGAAACCCTCCCTCCCTCGTAACAGATGAGGGAGAGGGTCAGCGAAGGTTGATCGACTGCCGTAAACATCACCACTGGCATAAAGGCTCAGTCGTTCGCGCTCCTTATCCAGAGCACGTAGCCGCTCGATGCTCTCAAGACGAGCTAGCTCATAACTATACTCTCGTTCAATATCTAACACGGTCTGCCTGCCTGCAGCAATCGAGCGAAAGTCAGACGGTGGGTCGGGGACAACGGATCGGGAGCGAAGAGCTGCTTCGTCTCTGCAAGGACACGGCTTCAGCAAAGTCACAAAGAAAAGCGGGATAAGACCTAAAGTCTGACCCCCTAGCCAAATCCTCTTTGGGTCTTTCCAAGCTTCTTCCTCTCGCAGGAGCGAGTGTGACATCTCTAAAACGGTCTGCCATGTCAGCCAGAACTGGTTTACGGTCAGGCTCCCTTCTTCTGTCTCTGTCTCTGTCATACTCGCGCTCCCTGTCCTCCCTTTCGCGTTCACGATCTAACTCCATTCTTCTCTCGCGGTCCTTCTCCTCTCGCGCTCTTTCATGCTCCAATTCCATCCTTCGCTCTCGCTCCCTCTCTCGATCTTCATCCTCTCTGCGGCCATAAGATCGTCTAAAAGTATCCCTATCATCCTCCCTTTCTGGCTCTCGCTGATTGATAGGAGATAAAGCTCTGCGATCAGGCCGTCCAGCAATGGAAGATCGAGAATCTCGCCTCCTGTTTCCGACGTATCATAGTTGGAATCGGATAGATACTTTGAAGGGGAATAACCAACCTTCTTCCTACACCACTTGCACCCATGGAATTGAACGTCCCACGACGATCGTCGCTCCCATATTCGTCCCCAAATCGCCTTGGCCTTGGTCCATCGTCATTTGGCGGTGCATGTGAAGGAGGGCCGGTGTTTGCCTTGGATACTGCCACGTCTTGGGATCTTGGGGCATTATCCGATTTTCTATGCCACGACGGATTCTGAAGAGAAATAGGCTGAGTTGACGATGGAGCATCCATGCCTCTCATTGCCCACGTCCGAAGATCACTAGCCGATGAAGCAGGCTTAAGCTGCGCTGTTTGAGGCTGGGTTTGAGGGCGAAATTGCGACTGTTGTTGTGCGTGAGGCTTTCGTGCGCCTAAGCTAGCAGGCTCTTGCACTGGCGAATCGATTTCCATGTCAATAGCTCTCTCTCCATCTCCATCTTTGCCATCCTGCGCATTAGCGTTGGAGGCGGCAGGAGCAGTTGAGGTAGGCTGCGAAGCTGAGAACGCAGGCAGAGGCGGAAGAGAATACTCAGCCGTATTCCTCCTCAACGATGGCCCTGTCGGCGTCTTCGAATTCCCTCTCCCTCTCCCTCTTCCCCTACCCCTACCAGCATCATTGGCGTTATCCCTTTCTTTCCCAGCGCTGGGGTTGAAGCCGACGCCGACGCCAACTCCTCCATTTCCGATTCCCCCTTCCACACTTGCAACAGGAGCGCCACGACCTTTCCCCTGTCCGTCAGCTGAGTTGACACTAGCAGCAACCTCTCCCCGTTCTTTAGACAGCTTCTCTTGGAGCTTCAACTTCACCGCTTCTGCCTTCCCCTTTTGAAAATCATCTATCCCTCTCGCGCTGGAACTCCCCATTTCATCAACAGTACTGGGACCAGGAGGCTCCACTTTCACACCAATCGAAGTTGTCACCGGAGTGAGAGGAGCAGGACGCGATCCAGTAATCTCGCATGACGGTTCTCGCGCCTCTCTCGCTTTGGTCTCCGTCGCCCTACTCCCACCCGACATTGGCTGTGATTGTTGCTGTTGTCCTGGCAGTGTTCCATTCTTGTTCTGAGA
Organism: Atractiella rhizophila; assembly: GCA_021432655.1. NCBI lineage: Eukaryota > Fungi > Basidiomycota > Atractiellomycetes > Atractiellales > Hoehnelomycetaceae > Atractiella > Atractiella rhizophila. Next base: position 8,257 of record MU272027.1, read on the forward strand.
CTGTGAACCCGAACTACCATTCATTGTCGACGTCACCTCCGTCCCTCCGTTCAACGGTTTGTAAATGGGGTGCGTTCCTCCATCGATGTCCTCCTTTAGCCTCCTCAGCTTCTGCAAGTCATCCTGTGTTCCCACTTCCCCGTCTTGTGCCCGTACGTGCGAGTATTCATACGCACTATTGGAATTGTAATATGAAGATGCGCCGAGGTCGGAGTAGTAACCTCCAGATGGTGCAGAAGCAGGACCAGGATAAGTTCCATTCCCTTTCCTTCCTGCATACGCACCGCCGCCACGACCTCGGAAGCCAAAACTAGAATTTGAATCATAACCTCCTCCACGTCCACCTCCTCGACCACCGCTGCCACCTCGGGAAGGATAGTATTTTGAGGGACCCCCACGATTAGAGGGGTCATGTTGCTGAAAGTAGTGGGAACGCGAACGCGAACGCGACATTGGTGTCCAACTTTCTTGGTTCTTAAAGTGACGTCAAGAAAGAAACTGATGAACCGATATCCTTTCCCCTTCTAAGAAATGAGTACGCACCATCTTTGAGACCCTTTGCTTTCCTGGTAGAGATGAACAATCTTTGGTGCCTCGCAACAGAGTCTAACTTTAACGTCTTGCGGTGGATATCTAAAGACCCCTTCTGTGATAGATATCTGCACAATCTGGTATCTTTCCCTCGAAACGACACAGCTATGATGCTCTAGAGCGTGGCGTGTTTGCAACCTCTGCTGTTGTGATCTCACCGCAAGAAGTCCTTCCAACCAAACGTCACAAATAAAACCATTCGTTGTGCCTACTTTATCAGCCGACTTCTTGTTTTCACGTCGCTTTTAACATCTTTACCCGGCTACCCTTACATCCGTGAACTTGCGGTAAGTCACTTTGTTATCTCAAGTATGCTGAGCTGATTTTCTGCGTTTGCAGTCGCAATGCAATCCTCGCCAACCCCGACCACTTCTACGTCCACAGCGTCTTCTCTCCTCTTCCCAGCTGGAGGACAAGCAGAGATTAGTCCGTCTCTTCCTTCTGTGTCTACCTCTCGGCTGAGATCTGAGGATAGTCCGTGCTCATCAAAAGGACATGTATTATGCGAAAGAGGTCGAACATCGACTTGAAAGTATTCTAATGGCTCTCTTTGGTACACATTCTCTGTTCTTCATTTAGACACAAAATATCCTTCGGGTTTTTGACAATGGTCCCATCCACATAGGGTCAAGGTGGGTCAGGAAGTGGGATGATGAGATTGAGGCTTTCTCTCGTGCCATCTATTACGGGCTGACAACAATCGACGGTTCGTCTTCTAAGCTCTCTCTCGTTTTGCAAGATTACAACTTACCCCCTGCTATTGCGTTTAAGGTACGCAAACGCTGGGAGAGGAATATTGCGATATCGTCCAATTCAATTCCAGAACACAAACGCTTCCCACCCGTGTCGTGCGTCTCTAGTCTCATGCGTTCCGTGAATCGTCGGTAATAACTTCCGTTTGATCTTTGTCACATAGCTTCGCTCTGTCGTCGTCCTTACGCATTCCCTCACCCCATTGTTCGTCGAGAAATTCCTCCCCTACCTACGCAAAAGGCGGCTCGAAGCACGGGCTGCATCGTCTTTGGAACACGAACCAGCCAGTCACGAGAAGGCTCAAGTCGTCTTTTCACCTACCCTTGTAAGATCTCCAACGCAACTATCATCAAGGGCTACCCGCATCAAGGAGCTCGTCTCAGAGTACCTACGAACGCTGAAAGACCTCTTTTGGACATTGGACACCAAGACAATAGTGGAACAGATAGCGAGACCGATGCATCTGGCACTGTTTTATCTGTTTGGCAAATACTTCCATTTCTCCAAACGGCTATGGGGAGTCTCCTACGTTCGTTAATCCCTCGTCCAACCTTTACTCATCTCTCCCAAACTATAATCTCAAGGATGCGATGTTGTATTATAGATTGCCACACAGGCGAGACTGCCAACGGACTATATACCTTCATACGAGCTCCTTGGTTTTCTCCTCTCCATACAGCTCTCCCTTAGGCTCATCCTCACCATTCGGGCTCGTCGGACAGGTGAAATCTCTTCAGAAACTGGCAAACTCGAAAAGGATCCAGTTGTGGAATCAGACCGAAAGGCCTTGACGGTGGACGGACTCCCTGTGCGCGACAAAGTGCTGGATACGAAGAATCCTTCCCCAGCTGATGACGACGAAGTGGATGGCGAACCACCGCAGAAAAGGTGTACGCTTTGTCTGGGGAGGAAGAGGGACCCGACGCTGACCGAATGTGGACATGTTTGTGCGTTTCCAATATTCCTTATGTGGTGAAGGCGAGGGTTGATATCTGAGAGCAGATTGTTGGGAATGTATCGTGGGATGGGCGAGGGAAAAGGTTCGTATCTTCACTTTGCAGAAGAAACGGCGCGCTGACGTTAGGAAACAGGCTGAGTGCCCGCTGTGTAGACAGGCGATCGCGTTCAATAAGCTGTTGCCACTATATAATTACTCATGATCTTAATCATTCTTGACTTGGCAATGTCATGAAACTTCTTCTTGAGCTTTCTAGGCAAAACTTTCGCATTCGGATATTTATTTCACTCCCGTCAGGATTCTATGTAAACCGCAGATCTAGTAGCTCGTTGTGCAGCATTACTGCATTATGCGTACAAAGGACGTAATCTGAGAAATCATACCAACTGCTCTGCTGTCCGGGTTTGCTATCAGTGCAACCGCAGTCGGAACCCTAAATTCATTGTTCCCTCCATCATCTTGCAATTTGCCTCAAACTTCCAGCTTCGCGCCTTACAATAACAAGTCGCGTCAAGCCAAACCTTTCGTGCCTTATACGAAAATTTATCGCCAACCATGTCTTTCTTGGTTGCCCATACTTCAGTACCTGACGCCTACGCCTCGACCAGCTCATTGATCCAGAATTTAGTAGCACAATCACGGGAGAAAGGGAAAGGGAAGGAGGAGGAGACTCCATCGGCTGAGGCACCATACCCGGGTAGATGTGATAGTGAATTGTTGATGCTGGTCCGAAAATTGGAGCATTGGAAACCAGCCGTGGTGGACGAATCGAATAGGAAAGGTGGATTACACAATTATTGGAGTAAGTGGACCATGACATACGTATGAGTGTTAACTACTAACATTGAACACTGTTTTTATTTAAGGTGAGAGCTACTCACTCATTGTAACTCTTATGCACAAGCTGACAACATTTCCAGGCAATATGCGGAGGAACTTCGGATGGGTTATGGCAGATTTTGAAGCGGCTTGGAGGACCTGGGAAGAGGCTTTTGGGCTTAACGTGAGGAATCTGCTACAATAGCATTGAACTAATATTTTCCCAGCGTCCTGTATTGGAACTTTTTGGACTGGCGGAGCTGCTGATCAAAACTCTTTCTGAGTGGATGAGATTTTGGGAGCCGTTTTCTGATACGGACGAGCCTCTGTCAGCTTTACTTTCGTGCTGTCAACAAG
>MU272030.1:0-11675 GCA_021432655.1 Atractiella rhizophila
CGTCAAATCAAAGCATACAATCGTCCGAGTATAGTTATTCGCTCAAAGTTCCATAGCTACTGTAGGATCAGTTTTGAATCATTTCATGTTCATTGGTATCTATCCGACTGCGAACTCCGGTCGAATTCTTCATCTTCTTTCGATTTCCTTTCGACCTTCCAATCACCCCTCCTCTTTTCTCCCTTTATCCGACTAGAACCGAAAGCGCGTGCGCTCATTCGAATTCTCCCGCCTTCCCGACCCAAGTTTTCAGTAGATCATCATTGAACACGAGTTTGTAGATTGGTTTGGAGAAACAACTTTGGATCAATCGGACTTTCACGCTATAACAGTTCTTCGTTGGACTTAGGAAAGGGAGAAATATGTGAGTGTTAAAAACGTTCTCTTGTTCGGTCTTGATGGGGTCTCTGTGTCTGTGCGTCCGGTGTCAAAGCCCAAGGCAAGCTTTCGACTCTCTTCGTTCTTCTTTCTTCCGAAGCCTCAGCCGGGATCTACATCCTGCAAGACTTCGATTCTTTTACCCCTCGCGACTCATTTGACAGACTCGCCACTTCCACGTCAACTGGCGTATTTCCGAGTCACGTGTCCTATTTTACGCGGCACGTCATCGGCAACCGCCACCATTCTGGAAGCCAGTCATCTTCCGCCTGCATCCGCGCACAATATATTCTCCAACCCAATCCGTGTCAGCTTGAAAGCCAAGTTGCCACAAACCACCATCTTACCAGCAAAAACAGATGGCGCCTCCTATCGTCAAAGTGACACATTCGCCAGATTCTCCACAATGGCATGACAACCGACCTCAGCACATCCACTTCTCGGATGGGGCCAATTACCTTAACGCGTCGGTGACGGATTCGCCCCATTCCTTCGTGGCCTACCAGGAACGCAGCCCCTCACATCGTCGTGGTTCGCATGCCTCTTCATCTGGTTCTTCCGGTTCCTCTGTCTCCTCCATCGGGTCCCTATCCTCCTTTTCTTCAGGCAGCACCTCTTCATCCCTGTCCTCTGTCAGCTCATTTTCGCCCGCCCGGGCGAAGGTGGAAGTCAAGATGGACTACATAACGCGTCAAGCTCTCGGTCTAACCACGCCACCCGAATTCCCCTCCCCTGTCCTCGATGCTCCCCCACCGTCATCCCATCCTCGCCGTCGTTCGATCTCGCGCGAACATCCGCCAAACTTCTATGCTGGGATGCAAGATGCGATGGGATACCCTGTCATGAGCACTGAGGAAGATGCGGCAAATTTGAACCTTGGACTTCAAAGTGAAGTTAGAGTCGGGGGAAAGGTTTTGGTGGAGGTAGAAATGCGACAAGCGGACGTGGTGGATAAGATCAATCAGATGCAGGAAAAGAAGAGCAGGAGTAGACAGTCAAGTAATGCATCCGCCACCCTGGAGCAGGTGAAGAAGCTGCGGGAAAGAAGCAGCACTTTGGAGTCATCGATTCCGGAAGAGAGAGAGGTGAAACATGTAGAAAGCATAGTTCCAGATTCGCCTCCAAGAGCGATCAAGATTGACAAAGATACCTTTGTCGACGGACTAGTTGGTAAGTTACTCGCAGCTTCTCAAAGACCCGAAAACTGATGGAACCTGGTAAGGCACGACGGTCCTCGCAATTCAGTCTATCTGGCCAGGAAATGAAAGCTCGAAGCAGGCCTCGCCTACTTCCTCACCCTCATCAGGTTCAGATCCAGTTCTGCCTCTTCGATGGTTCATCAAAGAGGTGCTGCGAAGATCCAGGACAACATGCTCTGTACTCCAGACCGCTCTCTATTACCTCCACAAATCTCGTCGTTCGATTCGCGACCGAGTCGTCAAGGCGGACAAACCTCCTATGACTCTCTTGAAGTCTTGAGCTTGACATTTTCTTTTAGGGACCGAGAGATTGATGAAACTTGCGCAAGATCAAGCTTCGAGGCAGTCGACTCCATCTAAGGAGATGCCTACTCGAGCTCCTCTTCGTAGGACTCAATCAGATGTTCCAACGGAAACACTACCCAACGACATCCCCATTCGACCTGCTAGCGGCATGGCCCAACGCATGCAACCGCTTTCAAAGTCTCATTCCGAGTCTCAACATTGCTCTAAAAACTTTCATCCCATCAATGGAGTCATGAAGACCTCCCCTACCCGCTCCTCGCAGCTCGCGAGAGAGATGGGTATGGTTACTCCTCCGGAGATGGAGATTGAGGAAGAGGAGCAAACGGACCTGGAGGATGATGATGAGAGAGGATCGCCGCTGAGGAACCGTCATGCTGCCTTTGCTAGGAGCAACGTTCTACTGAGGAAGGCTTCACAGCTCTCGACGTCTGGATTGAGCGGTTATCGACCTGGAAGCAGTTCGAATCTACCTGGACATGGCAATGCTATGGACGTGGATTCGCTGCCTAATTCGGGTTCCGCTTATCCTTCGTGTGGGAACAACAAGATTTCATCATGGGCTTCGAACGTGGGCGAGATGGCTTACTAGCACGAAGAAGAAGAAGGACATTTTTACGGAACTGGGCCAGCCTATTGGTGTTTTATGCGGATAATACGATTATGGAAGAAAAGACGGCGCGAAAAAAACAAGGAAAATTGTCAACCTGTCGAATGTTACCTCCCCTCTCAGCTCTCGAATCTCCTCTTTCAGTGCTTGGAAGTTTTTTTGTAGCTTTACCCCTCACGATAGTGTTTTTCCCTGTCGTTGTTTGATTACCAACCTTTACCCTACAGCTGCTTCCAGTTTGTCGTTTGGCATCGCTCAACTTTCTCTCGGTTGTAATTCTTGTCTTCAGCGCTTCAAACCTTCTTCCTTTTTCCGCGACGATCTTTCCGATTCACGACCAACTTGAACGACTTCCCTGACAAACGATTTCTTTCCTACGCGTTTGAAACTCGGCTACTTAGGCGGTCTTTTAGTGCTTTCGAGTCTTGAAGCCATGATGTAACCATTCATATGCATTTGCTTGCTGGTCTATCGGTCTTGCTTGTCATCCAATTTCAATCCTCTCTTCACATGCCCCTTATGGCCCTTTTGCTTTGTTTCTTCAACTGATAGGATTTCCTATTTGGTTGTTCCCTTCTCATTTACTCTACGCCGAAGGCGATTGGGCTGATACGTACAAGTTCAAGTTGATGGTTTGATCCCCCCTCTTACTGTCCAAAATTTGTAACGTACGGAATGTTAACTGATAGAATTCCAACTGCGACAGTTTGCCCATTGCTCACCACGATTCTTCTTCTCTATACTGTGAGCTCCCATCCAAGAAGACTGAAGGTGAGTAGTATGCGAAGTCAACACTTCAACGTCCAGTCACAAATTGATCACGGGACGACCATTAAACCAGAACAGAAATGAACACGATTCTTGCAAGTTGATGTGGTGAAGAGAGATGGGCGGAGAGATGAATATGTTGGAGGACTCGCGATTCCTTTCAGCAACCTAGTGCGTGTTCATGCTAGAGTATCCATTGCTTTCCTCATTGCATCTTTTACTACGTTCATGTAAACCAAGGGTATGGAATGACCCTCCCTTAGCACTACGTTCACATTGTATCCGAATGAGGGCATGTTAACAGATTGTGGTAGTCCACTATGCTCTAACCGTCCATGAAAAGCGAATAATTGAGATGCAAATACTTTTATACTACGTTTTTGTGGTGTTGCTCCTGTACCAATCCTTTCGACGACCATTCCAACACAATCCCAATCTTCAGGTTACCTACGTGCCAATAAAGCCCCAATGACCTCCGAACAGCTGCTCAGAAACACTCGCCATAATATGTAAGTTTGGAACCGGCCACAGTCACGATGCCTCTGCCCAAGAATTTCATGGCTAACTATAGAATGGATGGAATTCCATTCTTTCAGAATTGTGTCATGCACATGTCTCAAATTTGCAACCTTGTAGTAAGTACCTGATTGCGATACCACTTCACCTCAATTTGAATTTCACTGCTCATGAGAACGGCCACGAAAGTCCAAGCCATACTATCTTCATTAACGTTCATATGCATTACAACAAGCATGAGTCTTTCTTTGCCACGTACAGATTGTGAGGACATGATTGGACGGAGTTATTTGTAGTTAATCATGAAATCAAGAATTAGGCCGACTGGCCCTTTTGATACATGAATAGAACACAAGGAACAAGGTACACATAGGCAGAAGGAGAAACTCGAAGAATCTATCAGGACGATGCAGGCACATATATGAGGGGAGGATTTGCACAAAGTCATTATTTATTTGGAATGGCAGGAATTAAACTGATAGCTCGAGCATGATTGTGAAGTTTTGAACAAATCAGCGCAAAAATTAACGAAGTGCAGGGCGACTTTCGACGTATTGATATGAGGGAGGTGTTTGGAACTCGCTTGCCTGATATTGGTACGGAGAGAGGCATTGTACACGGGACTGAGATGTAGGCTGAGTGGTAGATTGCGTGTATCCAGTTTGCGACGGGTACGACGTAGGCAGCAGCCAGTTAGAAGAATCTAGAATGCGCGCAGTGGTTTGAGGCTGTCGCTGCATTTGTGCAGTATCGGATTCAGTCATATGGGGAGCCTTTCGACCCATCAGTGAGGTGCTCTCAAGACGTGCAAGGATCTGCTTACGCGACTTGAAGCTCTGTCACGGCGCGGACCACGGATTTCCAGACCACATAATCGACGGAGAGGATGGTCAGCAATGCTTCTGCACTCTGCAAGGTGTTTCTTGAGCACTGAAGGCCGTTTGAACTTGTCTTTTCCGCTCGTCCCCAAGGTGTAAAAGGAGAATGCACCGCACGGACACTCTCCAAACCATTCCACCTGTGCTCTGTGGTTCCTATTCTCAGCAAACGTTCGTCTGCAAATAGACGACCACGTACCTCAGCCAAACATTGGCAGCGCTCCTAACGCTGAAAGGGAAAACCTCCTTGCCTTCTTCCACAAACACCCTAATATATTCGTGCGGTTCAAAGACGACGAAGTTCTCTGCTCGTTCCGTATGCAAGTCTCGGGGTTTCGAAAGCGAGCCATACTTCAAATGCCCAGCTAAGGATCGGCCAACAGTTGGGTCCCAGAGTACGATGAGGCGCTGGCTCGCTGGCTCCGTGGTGAAATCTTGAATGGATTGATGAGGCGATATGGAATATGAATGATGGATAGGAGATGGTTTCTCATCGAAGGGGGAATGACAGTTAGACTCTGTTGCTATCGGACATTCTGATGATATTGTTAAAACCTATCGAGGAAACTGATGACAAAATCAGACCATTTGCAAGCTCATTGGCAATTTCGCTAAAGACGACACGTCCTGCTGCTGAGTGTTCGAAACGGTTGCGAAAGTCTGCCCACGAAACGTGGACCCACGCTCCAGTCGTTGCCTTGACTAAAAACGTTCCGTTCTCCTCAGGCCATTCTGGCGAATTTTCTTCCTCTAGTTGCTTTATAGGAGGAGATAAGGTGATTGGCGTAGCAGTGGTTCGAGGGAGCTTCTTGCTGGGAATCACGCAATTAAACAGTGCCCCAAAGTTCGCTGGGCTTCTTGGTTCTTGCGCTTGGCGAAGATTGCTTGTTTCAAAACATCCTTGTGGAAAGGAAAGAGTAGAAGAGAGCTGCGCAGCCATTGACAACCGTTGCTGGAGCGTTCAGCTCCTCTCCCTTTTGAGCTCGCCAGGTTGTAAACTCTCCCGTTTGAGATTACGCTCCATGGCAACGTCACAACCGAAGGGAACGACAAAGACGCAAACGAGGACGAGGGCTACTCGTAAGGCACGAAGGTAGGGGTTATTTTTCTCACATGACCCGCAGTTGTCACACATCCAACGGGGCAGGTCGTTCTCCTCGTTCAACTGAAAATGGGGTTCGTTCACTTGTTCTTTTGCCTTAGTTTGTGGTGTCCCTGACATTGACACATTCTGCCAAACAAGATCTCTCAGGTGGCTCCCTGTGACCTGCCTGTAACATGGCCATTTTATCTTGGATTTGGATCACGAAATTTGATTTGGATCACGAATTTCTCCGTTCCACTGTGCGTTCGGTGTTGAGAAGACTCGTTCGTCTCGTCCTTGGCGTGACAGTCGTTCGTTCGTCTCGTTCTCGTGCATTTGATCTGTTTTTAAGGGCATAGTCTGCAGGATGAGGCACCCCTGATGGCAAGAAAGTAACCGGATTTTTTCCTTGTTGTACGTTCTTCTCCCACAATCGTCAGAAAGCAGGAAATCATGATTGCAGAAGTCTCTTTGGTTTCGGCTGTTTGGACTTGTCTCTCTGTGATTGTGAGTTTTTAACCTTAAACTTTCACGATCGTGGCACGTGACACGTGCGCCTCAGCTTTTGGATGATTCTCGACATCAACCAATTTGTTTCGGGAAGTGACAACAACAATGAAAGCAAATTCTCCTCGAAATGGTCCAAGGCACACTACCGCGAAACCATATCAAGATGCTGCTCAACGTCATAAGGCGAAGAGGAGAAATTCCAGTCCGTCACGTCACAACAGTCTTCCCTTTGTTTTTGACCAGTTTTAAAGATGGGGAACCCATCGCCGAATTCGCCAAATTGAACTTGCGCGAAACATCAAAGAACACTGCTAAAGGCAGTGACATTGTTCCAGAACGACCTCCGAGCCCCAGAGCATCTTCCTTGTGGCCTTCTGCTGAAGGCGTACATGTGAAACTGGGTTTGGCGCATCTGTTCTGCGTGGACCCCTACTGAAGGAGACTAGGAGAGAACTGGACCCTACTGAGATGGGAGGACTTGCAGGCGTTTCTTCTCAATCCTGTGAACACGATGTCCCTCCCTCAGGACGACATCGTAAGGAGGACAGCTGATTTCCTTAGGGGTTCGTGCTTTGCGATGACCTGACATGACGTTGATGCTGTGAGCAGAAGAAGCGAACAAGACTAACGGTACTTCTGCCACTGGAACTAAACATGATCCCAGAAAGTAAGTTCCTGATCTTTGCCCCAATGATTATTCATCTCTCCTTCAGATGCTGACGCGATCGGAAAAAACAACACTCCAAATCGCAAATTGTGTTCGGGAAAGAGAAGACTACCTTGACATCAACTTCTGCTATCATTCTGTCTGCTTTTGAATCCTCAGTCTCGTTTGACCTGCTTGGATCACGAAATTTGGCACGACAAATCGAAATTCAAGCACTTCCGTGTAGTGCCCTCTTTCTGCTTTATGTCCACTTGTTTTCAGGATCACCATGAATTCTTGTTTGTTTTCGACTGACACAGGGAAGGAGGAGGTAGGAGCAGTGAATGACTTTCTAGAAAAAAAAATTTGAAAACCGCTCAGAGCAAATTGAAACTGCTTACAAGCAACATAATTGGCCCTCGGATTTTTGATTTGCTTCGTATTAGTCTCTCCAAATCAGTATGTAGTATCAGTAAATCACAAAAAAATTTAACACCCAGTGAAGAGGCACGAATGAGCAAGGTTAAATTTGATCCTTATTGCTACAGTTTCGTTCTCTAACACCAGCCATCACAGATATTTCTGCACAATCACTGCCCCAAGAAGGTTAGCATCTTTCAATGTCTGAGATTCGTCCTCGAAAGTCTTCTGAGGGAAGGCTGTCATCAGAGCCCATTCCCGGCTCGTGGAAGTCGGTCTGGACCTGTTCACTCCGCATCAGATTTGCGAATAAAAAAAGTCCAAGTTCGTACGCTCTAATATAACTTCTGACGTCTCTTATGGTGTGGGTGTGATTGAAGCGGCCAACGAGTCTGCAAACGACATTAGCCTTTGTCACAGAAATGGAAGAGGCGACAAACCGGTCACCATCACCAAGCCTGATCTGAAGACTGGTCGTCGGTTCACCCTCTCTCACTTGGAACACCGGTGTTTGACTCCCTGGCGGCCTAGTCTCTGAGCTTCCGCGCTCGGATGTAGCTGTTGTTCCAGGAACGGGACTTCCGAGTCGATTCCCACTCCCACTGAAAGGTTTAAGGACCTTTGGAGGGGGGATGTAGTTTTCGGTTGTTCGGCGAGTGACCCGTAGCTCCACAGGTTGATTGTATGCGACATTGAGAAGGGAGAGAGGGGCTCGACTGCAACGGACTATTAGCTATGATGTAAAAGTCCTAAAACGCATACCCTTCTTGAATGGCTTGTAATACAGCTTGATTTTCTTCATATTTCATCAAAGGTCCATCTTCGATCGAGAATCCGTCTTTCCAGAACGTGAGGTGCCGCACGACGGTTTCCTCGTCGCTCGACTGTCGAGAGGATTCGCCCGCTCCAGGTAAAGATCCAGGCATCGTTGCAGATGGTCCAGCTGAAGAGGTGGAGGGTGGATCGTCCTCACTCCCAAGGCGATAACCTGAAGAAAAAGCATAAACCATCCGTCTCTGTCGCACAAGGCCAACACTTACCTGCTCCTCCCCAATTACTTGCGCCAGTACCGCTACCTCCGGTATTTATCGCCCTTCCCGCACCAGGCTCACTTGGAGGTCTGGCGGCTCCTTCAGTTTTAGCTTGATGTAAAATCTTCTTCACCAGTTCGTTGTCGTCTCCGCGCCTGCGAGCGTTTGGGTTTTGCACAGATAGACCAGACTTCTCTCCTCCCGCAAAAAGGTTTGGGGGATCGTCTCCCTCGCTATCACTATCATCATCTTCGGGAGGGCGGTGCGGAGCCGAGTGTCCGCCAGATGAAAGTGAGCCAAAGGTCGCAATCCGAGCGCCGGATGATGATGATGCACTGTCAAGGGAAAGGTCAGATAGGCCTTCACTTCGGTAGAACCGCATAATCTAATAACATGAAGCCAAAGAGAACTCATTATGTGAAATAAACTAGTAGCAATGCAAACATCTTGGTCGCAAGCTGTTTTGGTCAAGGTTAAAGTTTGCTTCTCCAATCATACGCTTCCCAGCATCTTAGAACTAAATGGGTTGGTTACTCAACCGCTAGATGAAAAAATTTGTAAGGCAGCCAAAAGGTCGCTTATAACATAATCATAATTGGTGTTTCCACACACAGCGCTTCGCTGCAAGACGTGCAGCCAAAATGCTTCACGAAGGAAGGTTTTTCCTCAGAAACGGTGTGGTTCTTTCTAAATTGATGGGCCGCAACCCGCCGCATGCTGATTTTCTCGTCTTCAGCTTCAGATCGGTCGCAGAAGACAATCGACGCCGGACCAAGCCAATTACAGGAAATGATGGTGAAGTTGCCGGTCACGGAACTAGAACCGTTCTTGCTTTTGTCCTCAGCCGCCGCTTCGGTAAACATTATGAGGATGGTCTAAAGAAGATATTTCTTTCCCGCCAAAAAATAACTTCAACGGATGAGAGTAAGACCTCGCTCACTCCGTGGGGCATCCCTAGCACGACAGACAAAGTCTCTATCACGTTGAGGATGAGAAGGACGAAGGAAGGCGCTGATGTCTTCCGATCGCTTTGGCGCGTTTCCACAAAAACAAACGACGGTGATCCACTCCAATGGTTTTTAAGTCGCCGTAGTAAAAGCAGTTGTCTTATCGCTGTCATCAGGCGAAAAGCAGAAATGCACTTTGTGAAAAGAGCCAGAAGAGCTGGATTTTCACATACCGCCTCCACATTCAGCGTCTGTCAACCCTCAGGTTTTGTCAGACGAAAAATTACACCTTAATCAGGCATAAAACATCCTGAAAGGTGTTATGCGGGACGTACGAAGACTTTCATAAATTTCTCAATCTCTGACAGAAACGGGAGGTACCCGATTGAAAGCAACATATGGGTAAGGCACAATCATTCCGCCTAGAAGAAACAGAGGCATTCGAGCGAATCAAGGTAGATGAAGCCAGTAGATTTGGCAGAATAACAAGGCGGGCCCTCGTCTGCCCTTGCAGGAACGAGGGTCAGGAGAATCGATAATTGCCATTCTGTGCTGCATACACATTTATTCGGCTGAGCTCACGGAGGACAGTCAAGGTCCGCACCGCACCGCTCCAAAGCATTCAAGACGAAGAGGACACACACCCTTTCTTCTTTTCCCCCTTCTCCTCAGCCCTACTTGCTTCCACTTCCAAGGGCACCGCCTTCCTTCCATCCAAGGTATAAACCCATCTCATCCCCTCTGGTGGCTCTTCCTCATTGCCATTTCCTCCTTCAGCGATCCCAGCACTATTACTGAGATCTTCATTGAGATCAGCCCCCTCTTGACCTCCACTCTCATAGAAGGCCTGGACAGCCCGTTCGAAGTTGCCGTTTGCGGAGGAGAGGAAGAATTCAGCTTGTGAGCGCGTGGAGGACGTAAGCGCCATAAATTCGGTTAGTTTGTCGTCTCCCATTTCGTCGATTTGAGGATGGGTACGCAGGAGATGTTGGACGTTGGAGATGGGATTGCGCGTCAAAGGAGACAAAGGACAGATAGAGTTTACCAGATGACGCGTACTTGCCTTTTCTGGAATATATAATCCGACCGCCAAACATGGCTCTCGTTCTCTTCGATGTTTGTAGAACTTCATGACTACTTGACCATCGCATTAATTTCTCAACTTGGAGACGCAATAGTCCTTTCAAGATACCTCACCCATACTCAAAATGTTGACAGCTTCCATGCGAGTGACGCGAGCACGGACTTGCTGTTCAACTCTCAGCGGAACTCTCAAGTGGTACATCTCGCCTGATCCAGCTCTGAAAAACTGGTATTCCACAGCAACACCTGCGGCGACTTCTACACCTTCGACTTCTCATCTCCCTCTTCCTTCGTTGCCATCAACGTCGGGTCTAGCTCCACCTTCAAGACCTAACTTGCTCGAAGGAGGAAGAACGGCTGGAACTGCAGGAGGAGATGTCCAGTTAAGACCGTATCAGGAAGAGTGTGTAGAGGAGTGTTTAGAAGCTATGCGAAATGGCGTGACGCGCATCGGAGTGTCCTGTCCCACAGGTCTGTCATTTCTACTTCTTCCTTGTTCTCTTCTTAGTCTCTATCTCTATTATTCATTAGTGTGCAGCCACATACCGAAATTTACATCAAACCAATAAGCTGTTAAGTTGTAATGTGTTTAGTACATTGTGAATGAATATGAAGACATGCTCCTCTGACGTGCATGCATCTGGATCTTTTGTTGGAAAGTTGAATTCTGACACATGATAGGGAATGTTTCAATTTCGAAATCCCTGTTGCAACGGAAGGAGATTTCCTAGCCCTCCTTCACATTAGAAAAATATTTCGTCATGCTTCTTTGTCATTCTTATGACGATGTTCCCTCAACCCCCGAACTCTTTGATGATTCTCCGATGCGATGAGAGAACGGAGAATGGAGAAGTTAGGGGTAATGCATCTACGGCCTCGCAATGTCCAGTTCAAGTATCGACGAAGAAGTTCTGAATGTCGTATCTCCAATTGTTGGGACGCTTGTGCAGTCCGAGAACACTCAACGTATTTCGTATTCGCTAAAGACTGTTGTCTCATAGTTCTTTTGCAAAATTCAGATCTAAGCTGTTAACTGAGTGAAATGGATTCAAACAGGATCCGGAAAAACCGTTGGCTCCCACTCTTCTCTCCCGATTTTCTCTGAAGAGAGGAAGTTGAACAGACAATATTCACTGAACTCCTCAAACGCTACTCTGACGCTCTCGACGCCACGGAGGGCGGAGGGAAGAAGATTCTTATCATCGTAAATACCATCCAGTTGGTGAACCAGACGTATGCTCATGTCAAGAAAACATGTCCGAACAAAGTCTGTCCATCCCCTCCCTCCTGCCTTTCTCGTCC
>MU272035.1:0-11469 GCA_021432655.1 Atractiella rhizophila
GCATTGCACGGTGACCCAAACGACCCACGGGAGTCCCATATTAGTGACGGCGCATCGCGTTGGCACGGGTCTGAATATTTGCTTAGGCGCGAAGTCTCTTTCGGGGGACTTGCGCTATAATTTTTTGTGACTCCGACCCAGCTTGTGAAAGGCATCCTTTCACTTAGTTGCACGCAAAACTAGTGACACCTTCTGTAAGAGTTGTAAAGTGTAGCACAATCCTCGTGAACATCTACCAGCTTCTGCAAGCAAAAATTGCTATTTGGCGTATGAAAGAATCGCGCCGAATGCCACCGAGCTGATTGTGAAACTGATGAAACAGGTATTGCCCGTTCATAATCTTTCCATTCGTCTTGGTGCGTACTTCAAGCTCTTAAGTTTATGTGTCCCAACCTGGCGAGTTTGAATTCACGTACATCAGTGGATTGCACCAATTGTAGCGGGAGTCTCAAGCGACCTGATATCGACGACTGTAGGGGTCTTGTTATGACATTGCCTTGTTCCTGCTCGGAGTACCCGAAAACAATCTTGATACATTTCACTCGTCCTTCGCCAACAACTTATAGCCGCTGTTGGTGAGACCGGGTTCAGCTCAGCATTGTACTTGCAACAGCTTGGCAGCTGGGGTTGATGACAAAACTTAGTTTCCTGCTGTCGAATTTCGAAATTACTGGAATTCCAACAGCGCTTTGTGGTGCGAGTTCAAGCAGGCTCTCCCGCGGTCAACGAATTGAATTGAATTCTAATAACTCACCCATATTTCAAAGAACGAGTACTGGAATGAGAAGGATACCAACGCGTTGCCCAAATCACTGGACCTTGCTTTACTACCACCTTCCCCCGTTTACCTACTGGGGTTAACTGACGAATTCAAATCTCAACATATTCCGCACAGAATGGAAATCTGTGGAAAGGCTTGGGCACAGCGCCTTCCCGTTGTCCGCCGTCATAGCCGCGGTCGATGCTGGAAAGGAGACCGTCTTCGCCAATTCACTCCCACACATCCATGCATTTGTATGCGTACACGAGCAGGGAGTTAGGGAGTGCCGCACTTTCCCCTCAGGTATAAATGAGAGGGGAATTTGCCCTTTTTCCCAACTCAGCTTTTCATTTTACGATATCACGGACTCTTACTCTTTCTTGCCTCTTGCTTCTTTGACGACTTAACATGTTGCTCTCATCTTCTTTCGTGTCTGTTCTCGCTCTCGCCGCCGCTTCTGTTTCTGCCACGCCAACCAAGCGCGACAACTGGAGTTCAGGAAAGGTACATGTTGTACAAGTTGGAGGAGAGAGGGGTAACATCTACACGTGCGTCCATTTCAAGCATCAACTTGAAAATCCAACAAACCAACAATGCAAAAAAACTAGCCCTGAAGTCACTTACGCTGAAGTCGGCGACCGCGTCTTCTTCAAATTTCTCACGAAGAATCACACCGTCACCGCCTCCTCGTTCGACGTTCCCTGCTCCCCGCTCTACGGTTCCTTCAACTCGGGATTCCAACCAAGTCAATTGGGCAATGGATCTATGGTATGTTTGGCTTTTCCTAACTTCTGTTTTGAGGAACCCTGTTGAAGTTGCCCCTGATGCTGCAGACTGGACCTGGTTTCGTGGTCGAGGTTTGGGATAAGAAACCGATTTGGTTCCATTGCGAACAGGGGAACCATTGCGAGGAGAACGGGATGGTGCGTTACTTTCTCTTCCTTTACAGTTCGTCAATCTAAACGAAGGGAACAGGTTGGCGCCATCAATCCTCCATCCGAAGGGAATACCTTTGACAGGTTCAAGAATAAGGCATTCGAGACCCCTCAGTGGTAATTCTTCACGGATGAAGTCTCAGGAGCTTAGATGAAGATTGTGATGGACATTACTCTGTACCACCTTCCATGCAATGAAGCAGCTTCATTCACTTTAGTCCGAGTATGGTTGCTAGATTGAAGTTGGCACATGGACAACTATCCATTTCTGGCAAGTAGTTCCTTTATCCTCGAGACGCAAATTTCATATTTTGGTCACGATCGAGATATCCTGCGTCCTGATGCGCCGATGTAATCAACGAGGAGAAAGGACCGGAAGATACGCATTTTCATTAGAAGGCAATCTTGGTGTCAGTGACTCATAGTGTCTCTTCCCGAAGGAAAAATAAAAGAGCGAGGAACTTGACCTGGCTGTTAACAACTCTGGCAATGGATAGAGAAATCAAGACCGACCGCCTCTTGTTGCGCCCTACAAGGATAGAAGATGTGGAGGCATGCCATAGGATGTGGACTGATCCTTTGGTTGCAAAATGGTCGTATGTAGATCCATAAATGGGTTCAGCATTGTGGATTAACAGACACGGTCAGTATGACAGATCCACCTACTTCCTTGGACGAGTCGAAGAAGAAACTGGAAAAAATCCTCGCTGGTCCATTCGTGCCAGAGTCCTACCGATCCAAGCTCCCTTATTCACACGAATCTCCTTTGAACGTCAATTATAGCGTTGTGCTCCCAGACACTTCCACTGTCGTCGGTCGAATCTCTCTCGCGTGCAACATTTACGAACCATACGGCGTATTTCGTCCTTACGACATCGGCTACGGCTTTGCGAGCACCGCTTGGGGGAAAGGGTATGCATCTGAGGCCATGAAGGCGTTCATGGAAGCTTTGCCGGAGGATCTGAGGAAGAAGGCAACTGCGATTGTGTTGGGCAATAACGTGAAGAGCCTAGCAGTCATGCGAAGGGTAGGATTCAAGGAAACAAAGCGAGATTATTATCCTCTGGCGAATATCGATCAACGGCAATTGGAAGCTCTGAATCTCGTAGAGGAGGCGGCTAAAGGAGGCAACATGGAATTGATCTGGCACATGTGGAATGAGTAATCTGGTAGACGGAGTGCAACGTGGAGCTTACCAAAGCCTCGAAAGCCGGGCCATGCATGCTGCATTGTTATTTATCACAGTAGAGACGTCCAAGAATCTTTCTGCCGTTCAGGACAAAGGGTGACAGTCCATGTTGCGAGTCTCAATGGTTCAATGTGAAGATGGAAGGACTCCGTGAACATTAAACATATGACGCATTTGGACATGAGAACGGCAAACTGTTACATGGACCAACTCTACTCTGTGACAAATTGAATCAGCTCAAAAATCCCACAGCGACAAGCATAGAGGTAGTAAGAGATAGAAAGGTATAAGCACCTAATCGCTCTCATCCTCCTTGGTGGCCTTCTTGGCCTTTTTCTCCTCCTTCCTCTTCTTTTTCTCTTCCTTCCGCTTCTTTTTCTCCTCCTCCGTCTCACCTTCCTTTCTCTTCTTCTTGCTCGGCTGGTCGATCTCAATTTGCTTATCTTCCTTCTCCACAATCTCGTGCTTCCTCTTCTGCTTATAACAGTCGCCATTATGTATCAGTTTTCAGGTGATATGATTGAGATAAGACACACCTTGCCAGCTTGATCTCCTTCAGCTTCCTCTAGAGCCTCCCCGTTGGCGGATACACCAGCAGCGGCTAGCTTCGCCTCCTTTTTCGCCTTCTTCCTAGCTTTCCGTTCCTCTTTCGTCTGTGACGGAGGCGGACCCATATCAACCTCTGCTATTTAGGATTGAACAAAAATGAACATACTTCCTCCTTCTCCCCAGCTGGTGGTTCGATATCGACGTCCATTTCATCCTCCTTCCTCTTCTTTTCTTTCTTCTCCTTCTTCTTCACCACCTCGTCTACCTCCATCGCCACTTCATTCGCCGTCGCCGTAGGAATTAACGAGTCTGCATTGGTGTTATATCCCTTCCTCTTCGCGCTCCAATCCAGCTTTTCCATCTTCGCATCCCCATTCTTCCCTCTCTTTAGACTCCGAATCCCTAATCCTTCCTCCAAATTCCTAAGACGGCGTTCAAGCTTTGCCCGCTCCTCAATACCGATCGTAGCACCCTCTTCACCTTCGTCCCTCAAAGCATCTAGGCGGATGGACAAGGCTGCCTTCGTGGCCACCATACGGGCCATCTTTCCTTTCAGTTTCGGTGGTGACATTCCTACAATGCTGGAATGGAAGATGAGTCCATACTTAGGCGTATCTTTCTTCGTCTTCAAAGCTCGAAAGAGTGCCTTCTCTGCTCCTAAAATCTGAATTGTGCTCGCCGGATGTTTGGCAAGATTGGACATGGACCCGGAATGTGCGATGAGACGAGCACCAACGAGCTCGCCGAGGAGAGCTGTGAGGTTGGGAGCGATGGTTGTCATTCGGGAAGAAAGGTAGGAGTAGAGTTCAGCACGGTAGGAAGTGATTGATATCACTTGGTCGCAGAGGGAGAGGATGTGGGAGAGATCGGAAGAGGAGATTTCGGTTCCCATGCTGATTTGGGAGGAAGCTTTGATGGACTCTTCTAGGTCTTCGGGAAGTATGGAAGAGAAATCGGTCTTGGAGGCGTCTGTCCGGAGCCCTGCTTCCACTGTGAGCCAAGGAGAAGTAGGACAGAAGTAATTGTCGAACCCATGGCTTTCACAACTTTGGCGTAGGCCAGGTTGTCGGTTATGATTTTGGCGAGTTCTGGAAAGTGCCATCCGTACCATTCCTTTTCAGTCAAGTCAGGTTACGATATCTGAGGAAAAGAGGGCAAACACGTGCCTTCACTCGCATGGAATAAATGTTGATCTCCTTGTCCAACTCGTCCAACAGTGCTACCGCCTGTACGACCATTGTGTCCACCTTGTCTGGTGAAAACTTGAGCTTATACCTATCAACCATCACGACGAATTTAGTGTTCTACGTTCACGAACAAGTAGTTGGGGAGAGACAGAGCGAACGAACCGAGAGATGGAATGACCAAGACCCAATCTCATGGTCGCCAGATCGCTCTCCTCCAAATTTGCTAAGCCCAAACTCGGATCTGCGTCCCTGAGTAACGTGTCGAGCTGGGATCTAATACCTCGAAAGAGGTCAAGGTTAGAAGATTCGGCGGCCTGCACAGGGATTTCAAGCTTCTTAGAGATCGCTCGAGCTATCACCACCGTCTCATCAGGGCACGTCGCAACCAAGAGAAGAAACCAACCAAGCTCTTTTTCAGCGACAATCAGCGTCTCTTTCTCCTTTCCTTTTTTTGAGAAAGAAATTGAGGAAGTTAGGAATTTCTTTAGGTTTTTAGACAACTTTCCATCCCCGATTGACGTGAGGTCTTCAACTGCCGTAGCTGTAGATTCGAATCGATGAATGGCCTGCAGTTTAACTCTGCCCATTCACACAAGTCAATGCTACTCTTGAGAAGAATGGCGGAGATCATACAACTCGGAGGCTGTCGCAGGATCGTCGAAGGACTTGTACAGCTCTTTCGATGTCAACGCACCGGAATCGAGCAGGCGGAAAAGACAGTAGCCAAGGGGTGATTCAAAAAGGACGAGCATCGCGCCTGCCGGTGTTGATTCTCAGGAAAGTCCTAAAAGGATAAGCAGAGACAGAGTTCACAAATTGAATAGAAAAGAAAAGAAGAAAATTTTGGGTCAATGATGCTCGATGATGCGATTGATGCTGGCTAACACACGTGCCTGAAACGCGAAAAGACTGCGGTTCTTTCAACATCTACCTTTCTCGGCCACCACCATAGCTTGCTTTATTCCCATCTCAAAGCCCCAGATATCACGAACTCTCAATGCCTTTACTGTACCATGATCTATTTCCACGACAAAACGGCGAGTCTCTAACTTTTCTGAAGAAAAGGCTCACTGATTTGGCGTGGTTGCAGCGGGAAGCTACGGTCCATCAGGTGCATTTTCTCCCACTCTTTCGTTGTACAACACTTCTGAACAACAATTTACCTGAAGGATATGACGGGCCTTATAACGACCAAGATTTTGAGCTGCATGCGCGCCTGTTAGGGACTCAAAACCTGAACAAGCAGGATGACACGTTACCGTTAGTTTGCCTTCTTCCTTCACCCTTCTTTGTCCCTAGACTAATGAATTACACAACAGTTCTGTTATCTTTTTTCTTGCATTCTTGGGGACGGGAGTATTTTCTATCTTACGATGGAGAAGCGAGTTTTACAGGACTAATCTACTCATCCTTCTCGCAGTGGCGTCTTTCCGTAAATTCCCCAACATTTGCTCCAGGCATTGTCAGCTAATACTTGCATAGTGTTTTTCTTGGGCTTCACAATCCGTTGTGGGCAGGCAAATGCAAAACCGGCAGATGTTACTAAACTTGGGATCATTGTCACGCAGGTATGTTACCTGACCTCTGCCGACTCCGATTGACGAATCTACAGATCAGTCTCATAATAGCACACTGCTTATGTCTCGTTAGTTCACTTTCATATTCTTCAGAAACGAGCTTACAGCCTCCGTCTTAAGGACGTATCGATAGTGCTCCTGCGAAACACGGTGATGTCAGCATATGGGGACATGGAGAACCGACACTACTCAAAGATGGTCACCAACATCGAACACGTCCTCCTCTACATTGCCGGTGTTCTTCAAGTAGTTGGATTTGTCTTTCTTCCCTCCCCCGGCTCCGCAGAACCTCCATCCGACCTCTCAACACACTTGCGCCTCGCTGGTGCTTGGGTTGGATTCTTCATCGTTATCGGAAACTTCATCTTCGCGGTCATCTGGAGGATTACTGTCTACGATATCATGCCCAGCACTGTTTATATCTGGATGGGATGGAACTTTGTACGCCCTTCTTCCCTCTCGTCTCTTCCTCTGCAGCTAATGATGTTACATATGCGCGGTAGCTAATGTTCCTTCCCGCCTTCTACAATTTCGTAAATGTGGCAGTAACAGACGACTCTTCACCTTTAGTACACTCCAAAGCGCTTTTCTACGTCTCTTTCGGCCTTTTTCACTTCCTTTACATCCTTTGGTTGGCAGTCGTCAACCTTGGAGATAGGTGGGCACCGAGAATGCGACCGTGCGTCCTTTCTTGCCATTCTTTTATCTTCAGCGCGCCATCCAACACTCTTTGCAGGTATTTTATCCTCCGATAGACGAGCAGCGCGATTCGGGATTGTTGAGAAGGTCATTGTGCATAGTTTATGCCTCAGGCTCCTATGACGGATTTCACGTACGGTTTTACCCTTCATGGATTGTTTCATGCTTGTGTCTGGGATAGAATCTCGCAAAATGTATAACTAGAACACACATGCTTCCTTTCAATCATGCAGCAATGGACACAGTTATTCCAAAGTTGACCGTCAGATGAGTGCTATTGAAGAGGGTGCCAGGGACAAATTGACAAGGTGACAGTAACAGATAACAAGGTATGCAAGATGTGAGCACTATGAGCGGGCAATGGATGCCCAAGTATTCAAACTGCCAAACCTGTACAGGTTGTCAAACCAGGTCAGATTGAATAGAATTTTGGTTTGCGTCGCGCACGTCGGGCGCCATATTCCAGGACAAATCGACAAAACCTGATACGCCTGATCAAGACCCTCAGTGCTTCAGTTTTCCTTCCAACAACTCCAAAAGAGTGCGCTTGCTCGATCATATCTCTCGATCTCGAAACCAAGACTCCAACAAACCTCCAAGTCGGTGTCTATAGTACCTGGTCTGTTTATCCTTTGGTCCATTGTCCTACTAACTAATCAAGACTGTTGCTATCTGCGCAGAAAGCTTCAAATGGGTAGTGCTCAGTCGCAGGAAGGCGAAACAGATGTCTATAACCAAATCATACGTCACATTCCTCTTGTAGGACAAGCATACAGTGGCGTTCGAGCGGCGGTTTATCAAGGTATAGGGAACAGCGAAGAAGCTGTTTGGAGTGCTAAGGGAATGGTCCCTGGATGGCAGAGCTCTGAAGACTTCTCGAGGGCGAAACAAATTTTGACCTCAGAGAGACGGGAGGAAAGAGGAAGCCCCTGTGAACCGGCGCCACCACGTGAGGGATGGGACGTGAGAGAAAATCAAGGGGAAGAAAGCGTCGTTCCAATGATGGCGAGGACAGAATGGGAGAGGAGCGAGGAGCAAAGGGGAGAGAGTCCTTGTTCTGCTACGGCAGAAGAATACCAGGGACAAGCACAGGTGGCAAGGGCTGAGATTTCAGAAGAGGAAGTAATGAATAATGCGGCATACGGCTTCTTTGGAAGCTTTCTCTCGTTACTGGCTTTTTCTGTTCTAGAACAGAAGGTTAGGTTCAATCGTCCAGTCCCAACTATTGCTAAGATGAATGGGTCGGCAGGCGGTTAATCATCTGCTCTGGGAAGTAATCGAGTTATCCGCTTTGTTCATCTTTGGAGGGATATGCAGGCTATGCCGTGATGTAAGGTTCCTGTGACCAAACTCGTTACTGAACCGTATCTCCAGCGCCGCAGTAACCTCCACGCTCTGTTTGAGGCAATAGTTATCGAGAAATTGATTGGTCCAAAACGCGAGGAACTCATGCCGACTTTGCAAGACCTCGTACTGCTAACTTTTTTGTGTTGGGCTTTGTCAGAAGTTGATTTATAGCTCAAACTGAATTAAATGGATACTCAATCAACCTATTACGTTGGCAACATATCTATAACAACTCAGCGACCTTTCAACAAGTGATTTGTCTCGCAAAATTGGATGGTGCGCAAGCTGAACATATGATCGTCACAACGCTTAACAGTGCGCTGGGTGCCTTTCTACCTTTCCGTTATTAACAGCCACGTCTTCCCACCGTCAACAAAAGAAATGGGCTGCGTGCTCCTACCAACAGCTGGTCCTTACTACCGGTTCAAATACCAGACCTCTACTCCACGAATACAGGCGTGATCACTTAGCCTTCTTCCACCTTTCTTATAGATGTATCCCTCTCTACAAAAAGGGGGCCGCCTTTCAGGAACTGAGGGCAGTAAAAAAACTGACAACGCGATCCATCTGTTTTGATTCGCGAGTTACAGCAAACCACTCCACACTTTTCTCTTCGAAAATCAAGCCCTGAAAGTGGCAAAGGACTCGTTGTCATTTAGAAAAGATCGAGTACACACCTTCCACTTATACAGAGTAGCTGGCCTGCCTCACTGTGTCTTTGGATGATCAAAAGAGATTCGCTCATAATGGACGATCTCATCAACAAGCACTGTTCAAGACTTTAGTCCCGTCTGCATAAGTCGGCATATACTGTTGGTCAGATACTGCAGCAGAAAGACCATGAATGACATTAAAGTTCTGATAGTTTAATATTGGTCCCGAACAAAAGAATGTTACAATGAACTCTCTTCGCGTTTTCACTCGCTGCGTCCGACGCTCCTCCACGTATGGCTGTGGCTCACCTGGTATACCGATATCCTTACTCATGCCACACTCTGACATGCAGCGTTCAGTGCCAAAAGTCACGATTCCAACTTTGCGTTCCATGCACCAAAATGGAACCCCAATCACCGTTTTGACGTGCAGTGACTACCCGACAGCCCTCCTATTCTCTCCCCATGTAGACATGCTCCTTGTAGGCGACTCTTTAGGCATGGTCACGCTGGGGTTACCGTCAACGAAGCACTTAACGCTCGAACAAATGACACACCACTGTGCCGCTGTCTCTCGAGGCGCTCCACGGCCTTTTCTTCTCGGGGACATCCCCTTCGGATGTGCAGAGATATCGGTAGAAAAAGGAGTGGAGAGCGCGATCACCCTCGTGAAGGACGGAGGAGTGGACGGCGTAAAGGTCGAAGGAGGAGAAGAGGTCGTTCCGCTGGTCAAGCGGCTCACATCCTTCGGAATTCCCGTTATGGGACACGTCGGCTTGCGTCCCCAACGCGAAGCGTCCGTCGGAGGCTTCAAAGTTCAGGGAAGGACGGCAGACGGCGCGAAACAGGTGTGGGAGGACGCCGTGCGGATCAGGGATGCTGGAGCCTTCGGATTGGTCCTCGAAGCTGTTCCTGCAGACTTGGGAAAGTGGATCACCCAGCGTTTGGGCATCTTAACGATTGGTATCGGGGCTGGGAACGGCACCAGTGGCCAGGTGCTAGTTTATGCTGACGCTTTGGGATTTTTTGGCGAGGACGCTCATAGACCAAGATTTGTGAAGAAATACGCAGACGTGAAGAACGTGATGGAGAAGGGTGTGAAGGATTATGTGGATGACGTGAAAACTAGAGCATTCCCGGAAGATGGGACGCATACTTATCGCTTTAGTAAGGGAGAATGGGATAAGTTTCAAGAGGACATGAAGGACGTTAAGTGATCTGTATGGCATTGGCATTGGATTTGTATATCGTACAATCAGGTGTTCTGATAATTATCTAAAGCTAATTTTTATCACATTTTAGTCATGACCTCCTTCACTTCGGCTTCCAAACCCAACGCCTTGGGAAGCAATTCTTCACAGCCACCAATAAAATTCCAGTCGAAAGGTTCTTCATCCTCCATCAAACGCGTACTCATCTTTTCGACATTGAATACAGCAACTTTCCCACCATCATCCTGGACCTGGTACGCATAACCAGCGGCTGGCCAAACCTAGTGGGCATTTAATCAGCCCTCAACCCGAGGAGGTAGACCAGAATCGACTTACTTGAGCAGATGTACCGATGACCAAGAAGAGATCCACATCTTGCAACCACTTCTCTATAACATCCAAGTCCATTGGCATCTCTCCAAACCACACCACCGCGGGTCTGAGAAGTCCACCGCAATTATCCTTCTTGCATCTTGGCAAATCCTTCTCTTCCACCCTTGGTTCATCGTATAGCCCTCCCTCCGCCGTGAACTGCTCCGTTCCTCTCAGTCCTTCACAGATAGGACTATCGAAATTTTGCTCCTGAGTTCCACACTTCGTGCAACGAGTATCGTGCACACGTCCGTGCATTTCAATGATGACAGGAGTCGCGTCGCTACCGCATCCAGGTTGTGGAGAAGGCATGTTCACAACGTGATTTGGGGAAGGGAAGAAGGTTGACAGTGAGGGAGTTCGAAAGACCCGTGGCCCGAGCCCATCCACATTCTGTGTGATATGTGCGAAGCGGTCACATTTCGGTGCGACCTTGGACCTGAAAGAAGGCTGAGAAAACATAGCGAGAGCTACGTGGGCGGCATTGGGCTTGCAAGTGAAGGCTTTCTCGCGCCTATAGTGATAGAACTCTGTACCATTAGTTGTTATCGAACTTCCACAGCTCTTCGATGTAAGGCGAAGACACTCACGCCAAACTCGATCAGGATTCTCCGCAAACGCCTCCTCTGTAGCTAGGTCCGTAGATCTGTACTTTCTCCACAACCCTCCCGCTCCTCTGAACGTAGGAATACCGGAAGCAGCGCTCAAACCAGCCCCGGAGAGAACAACGACTTTCTGAGCAGTTAACAGAGCATTTTGAAACGATTGCATGTCGGACGATGACTCTTTGATCTTGGGCATGGTGCTGTAAAAGTTCTGAATAGCAGTCAGCTTCAAGATTTCTACGCTGTCCATGTTGAGTAAATGGCTTACTGGATCACCACTTTTCCACCCTGATGAGTTGCTCATCCTTCTGGAATAGAAAAACACGAACTGTGGGAATAAATTCAAGAGCGGTTTGGCGGCTTTCGCGTCGTGAGTCTAATTCTC
>MU272038.1:0-11374 GCA_021432655.1 Atractiella rhizophila
GTAAAGGACACCGTCACGCGCGAAGATGGTGAGAAGGCGGGTGCGAGGTGTTTTGCGCCAGTGAGAAATGAGCGGTCTTATGTTGGCTCAGCAATCACTTCGAGGGAGGCTACAGGCAGGTGACGAACACGATAATAAATATCGTAGCTGCCGTGTCGTAGAGGAGAGGCGGTATGCTGTATTTCCCATCATCCACCTGATTCAAGTTTCGGCGAGACACCAACTTATACACCCAAAGGTAACTTTGCAAAACATCAGCTTTGGTCATATCGGTTGGACAGTGGGAACGAATCACCTTTGATCTCCTCTGACTGAGAAGCACCCTCGCAAGCCGGGAAGCCTAATCAACTTTGTCAAGGAACTTTTCCTGGGCATCGGAAACGTACAGACGCAATGCCCTATTCGGAACAACCGCCACGATCTGAACTACAACGCCACATATCGCAAATATTCCAAAGAACCAAGCGATCCACCGCCGTCGGTTCCACATTGCAAATACTCTTGCGCCGAGCAGGAACTGGCAGCTCACTGCAGCCGATGTATCATGTGAGCCAGTTTCAGCATCAAGTGGTAGACGGGATACGCACGAAGGACAAAGCTGCTAACAACAGGTTGCAGAAGGTGGACTTTGCCACACGTTTTCAGGTCGATTTTCAGCCAGTAGAAACACATGAATGCGACAAGGTCCAGCAGGCCACCGTAACTACATTCTGACTTCAGCCGTCGACATGTAGTGCAAATGAGAGGTGTACCGGTTGATGAAGAAGGCGACTCGGACTGGCGTCCAGCGCTCCGCCTTCCACATCATCTTGTACTCGTCTGGGAAATTGAGAATGAAATCCCAGCAGTAAAGAGCAAACAAAGCTGCTCGCCATTTCAATAAAGGAACACATGCGGGAGCTAGAAGAATGCGAACCAGTTAGATAGGTACGACTAGCTGAGAGAACCTCCTCTAGAGCTGCTCGTTGGACGGCGAGATGGAGCTGTTCTTCCACAGTAGGACTTGGGCCAACTGAAGTATCAGAGGATGACATCGTCCTGCTTATGTGGGACGAATTCCTCTCACGGTTGGCGGTTGCGAGGAGGAGGCAAAGGCATTCCTTTATACAGCTACGTTGAATGTTTTGAATGTGCGGCCGATCTGGAAGTCCTCCCGAATTCCTGCTGTGAAAGGCACCGAATCGCCATTTCGCGACATAGGGGAAACGTAATTCAGCGAACCAAATCTTTCTCAACCGTGGATTCAGGTAAGCAAGCAGGTCTTCGGTTTGAGTGTCTACAGTAACCAAAGCATCCAATCTCAGCTTTTCGCAATAATTTTAATGCAAATGTATCCGAGATTGAAGTAATCAGCCTTCAAAGTGGTAGGCATTTTCACTGAGAAGTGCTGCACCGAGCAGCTATGCCCGGTTGGCGTGAGCACGTCGCCATACGTCATATCTTCCACACGGCGACACTGTTTAAAATATTCATAGCATGATCAGCGAATCTGCATCAAGCCAAGTAAGCCATGTCACAGGTTGCTCCGTCATCCGTCTTTGTTGATCATCTTCCTTGAATCTGAGCACACTTTTGTCATTTCTCCTTCAATTCAGTCCACCACCCTTGAATACATTCTAAGAACTGGCTGTTGATAAGACGAATGAGAGAAAGAACACTACGACATGTGCCGATCCCCAAGAGTTGAGGCTTTCCCGTCGTGGGGGACTAAGGCATCACCAGTTGCCGAAACCTTGTGTAAATTGACATTGATGCTGCAATTATGAAGGCCGTGGGCCGTTAGTTGCAACCCGGACAGACGCTTGGTTCTAGAAAAGAAGAGGACACCAGGGTTGTTGAGCTTTTAGAAGAGATTGGCCTCTCTGACTTCTTTCTAAAAGTATAACGCAAAAGCCTGAGGAAGCTGTCCTATCGAAGAAAGGGTTGATTGAAAGACGCCAGATTAGAGGCGAACGCTCTCAGGCTGAACGAATTAAATTCTGACAGCTTGATAGACGGTAGATGAATGGTTCGAAATTTTACAATAACGACTAGCAGTGGGAAGAGGAATAGGCAGAGGTGTGGATGGACCCTTTGAACGACTAACGACGAAGGAATTAGAACTGCTCACATTTATAAACACAAATAGTTGGCCACGAAGTTATTAGCTGCTCATGATCAGCTATAGCGCCATGCCTCATGAGGTCGGCGCGCCCCTAAAGCTTGGATAAAGCCCCTCAAGAGATCGCTCATCCCGAACAACATCATCATTCAGAAGGAACTAGTCAAGAGTGTATCATCCCCTCAACAGGTCCTCATGACCAATTCTTTCCCGCATCTGAGTCTGTCCAGCCGATTGCAGCCATCACTATCCCTCTTAGACCAAGAGAACAGTTGCACAATTGCGGCGCAGTGTAAGGCAATCTATTGCCGTGCAGGAGAACTACGACGTTTTGTTGGCAAGGGAGCTGCGGTTGGAGTTTGTTTGACTTTCCCTGATGCTTGCTGGGATGGGGCACTTCAAGAGGTGCAGTGGGGATTTCTGTGTCTAGTTGTTGGTTACGCAGGGTGAATTCTCCATCTGAGATTCCAAGCAATCAAGGTCCAAGCTGCGTCCCTGTATTCGCCTTTATTAGCAACATTGGGACAACCATTTTCCTTACCTTGTCACTGTCAACCTCTCAAGCTGGGTCACAATTCAGTTCAGGTACTTTTTGTAGCAGCGGCATGACACGCTCTTGTTGCAAGTGTGCGGGTTTTATGCTCTAGAGACATATTGTTACGATACGATGAACACAATCCAATCAATTAACTTTACTGGCGGCAGGGCGGTTGGGGACGGTGCGCGGCGTTCAATCAGCTGGTCACCCATGCTGAGGAGCGCATCTGCGACGTCCATAACGCTATGCTTCTGATAAATCAAAGCTATTGCAAGATGGCACTTATCTCGTGTTCTAAGATTGACGGGACATCTTGCTTCAATACTACTGCCAGATTCTCGATGATCTCACAGTCGCCAGAGTATACGTTGATAACCAGAGGGGAGTGAATGTGGAACCCCACAATGGAAGACCCATTGCTAAACATTCCGCACGACTCTGGTGCAAGGGAAGCTTTTGGACGGAGGCTCCGCCTTCTTTGGTTGCCCTTATAATCGTGGAGCCAATCGTTCCCTATCGAAGGAGCTTGACGGCGAGGAAATGTAGTGCTGATGTTCCGCATGTGCGACTCAGCCTCCCTTGCGCGATTTGCCGAACCCGCTCACCAGCTCGCCCCTGCGACCTCCCGCGGATCCTTGCCTCCAGTATCACCTCCCGGAGCGCGGCTTTCAGATGCTGAGCAACTATACGACGCGCGGTCGCGGAGCGACGTTGCGTTGCTCGTCATGGTCTCGATCGTTGTCTGGACTGCACAGTGCAGCGGATGCCCAATGCAATTAGTTTCACGACATCTCTACTTATACGAATATGATGAATATCGAAGCTCAGTGCGTGGGAGAATCACAAATGTAAATAGACAGCTGGAGCACAAAAGCTGCAACGCTTACACACAAATTGACTTTGTCTATGGGTTCTTTGCGACAACCTGAACACTGTAATCTGACTGAGAGTACTCATCAGGTGGAGGCTCGAGCCTGTCTTTCCATGAGAACCTTCTATCGCGAGTGAGATCAATGAACGGACCCCTTTTCCTTATCCTTTTGCAGATTTGTCATTGTTTCAACCTTGATGACCGCGCCAGCATAACTAACTGGCAAGTCTCCTTCTATCCGTCTCTCCCAGCTCTGGAGACGCACTTCCACCTCTCCTCGGGGATCTGGTCGATGGCTCCCTAACTTTGGAATCACATCAGTTCGTCGGCCAGAACCGCTGCCGTTTGTCGTGCCAGCACCTCGCGAGTTTTCGGCAGGGTTGACAGATCGGAGTTGGAGGACAATGCGGGAGGCCATCATTGGCGTGAATGTTAGGGGAAGCGGTGCGTTCAGGGCTGGGTTGAGCACCGTAGGGATACTATTCCATTTGGTCACATCAGTTAAGAAGACGGAGACGGGTTGAACTCGAAAGATAATCCTGAGAGCAGACAAACCTGAAGTACACCGCGTTAACTAGATTACAGATGAATACCACAATGAAATATATGGCTCCGTCGCGCGCAAAGATGGTGAGAAGACGCGTGCGAGGTGATTCGCGCCAATGGGAAATGAGCGGTCTGTGATTGTCATGAGGAACAAGGAAGATGGGAGTGCATGAGACGGACATGAGGACGAGGATGGTAGCTGTGGTATCGTAGAAGAGAGCCGGGATCCTGCCACTCTCATAATTAATCAGATCCAACTGTCAGTAAGAGCACAGACCAATAGACCCATATGTAATTGTAGCTTTGCCAGACATTAGCGTTATTGCCATTCAATGGAGAAATAAACGAATCACTTCTGATGTCCTCTGTTAGAGATACATCCTCTCAAGCCGGGGAGTCTACTCAACATGTCAACTTTTTCTCCTGAAGATTGAACACATACAAAGTCAATGGCTTGTTCGGAGCCACCGCCCAGATTTGAATCACAACACCACAGATTGCAAATATTCCGAAGAACCAAGCAACCCATTTGCGCTTGTTCCACATCACCCATACTCTCGCACCGAGCAGGAACTCGCAGCTCACTGCAACCATATTCACCTCAGTCAGCTCCTCGAGAATTGAATTGAAGGAGGGTTGTGCACAGAAGAGAATGCTGCCAGCGACAGGCTCGAGGATATGGACCTTGTCACATGTTTTCGGGTCGATTCTGAGCCAAAACAGACACATGAACATGATAATGTCCAAGAGTATCCCGTAACTTCATATTTTAATTTCAGGTCATCGCATATGAGGCGGATGAGAGGCGTACCGATTGATGAAGAAGGCGACTCGGACTGGTGTCCAGCGCTCAGCGCGCCACATCGTCCTATACTCATCGGGGAAAGTAAGGATGAAATCCCAAGCGTAGATCGCAAAGCAAGCTGCCCTCCAGTTTAAGAAAGTAGGCGTGAAGAACTGAGGAGACAGCAAACCAGTGAGATAGGTACGACTGGCAGAGAGAACTTCCTCCAAAGCTTCGCGTTGCAGAGCAAGAGCGAGCTGATCTTCCAAAGTGGCATTTGGGCTGGCTGAAGCGTCAGAGGAGGACATCCTCCTTTATTGGGAAAACTACTTTCAAAATTGTAATTCGAGGAAGGGGGCTTCCTTTATAGATCTTAATGAATTTAAGAGACCCTCTAGCTGTGAAAGATACCAAGCCGCTTAATTTAACACGGCCATAAATATGATTGAAGAAGTTGAGGGGACCCATTCATTGATGGATGGAATGGTCAGTCGCTGTAACGTGACAGTATTTGCTCTGAGATCTCTCTTGACACATTCAGCCAAAGGCTCTCGTCTCCGAAACGTTTCCCCTTTGCGAAACATCCGTGCATCTGCCGATTCGGAGAACAAGGTTTGACTATTCCGATCATTGAGTTTCGTGAAGCGCTGAAGCTGAAGTGGAAGCTAATAGCACCACCAATACAAACTTGCGTGCAGAACGTGGTTGGCCGCCCGAATCTGTCCCCTCATCTTAGTCATCTATTATACAGTAACTCAAAGACAAAATTGGTCATTGTTCCACATTCCGTCGAATGCCCACTTAAAAGCCTGCAGTAGAAGCAACATGGCAAATCATCGGGTTGTCACACAGTACGACCTGGGAACTGGAGCAATTTTATAATAATGGAAGGTATCAACGCAGCTCAAGGCTGCGTGACGACAGTACCAAAACCGAGGTTGGAGAGGTACGGTAATGAGAGGAAGGGTTTAACATGAGGGAGAGGACGAGACGGACTCAAGCCTGTAGAGTTAGTCAAGAAACCTTCCGTAGAAAGGGACGACTGGTGTCTTGCTTTGCCTCAGCCACTGCCCTGATCCATGCCCGCCATGCTCTCACCTACTCTCTCATCTTTTTATGTATTTTCATAATCACAGAATCAGAGCCCGCCACAAGGCAGGCTTTTCTGTGCAGACTGTGCTGCAAACAACAGCAGGACGTGTTGTGACGCGGGGGGTTGTGGAGAGAGTTATTGGCAGAGTAGTTGCTTTGGGAGAGGCAGGAAAGATGTGCTTGTTGGGTAGAGGAAGCGAAGGACGAAGGGAGCGGCACGAATGGAGAGGGGAGTCAGAGAAACAGAAGAGTCTGAGTGGAAGGTCTGTCTCTAATTTGATTCGTAACTGGCCAGTCAGTTGTGCAAGATTGTGTACGTCTGATTTTTGCCCGCGCTTGTTTCGTGCGTTCCTGTTGAAGAACGACTTCTGGTATCTCTGGACCACTGTTGTCAGAGATATGAAAGTGTCTTTGCGGGATACTTACTCTCACGAAGGCACCGCTTGAGAATTGATGACCTTGGAGGGTAGGGAATTGCACGGGAGTTGGAAAAACTTGTTGATGTTCATTGAATCATTAATGTTTGATATGCTACCCGCTCACATGCGCCTTCACCCTGTTCCATTCTCAGCGGCAAGAGACAGCAGGCATTTCGCACGCTCCCGTAACTACAACGATGGATTGTCCAATTTGAATTCAACAGGACTGACATTGCTGCGCAGCAACAGAATTGCTTGTTTGTCTCTGCACTTTGCTGCAGCTTACGAGTTGCAGGACGGAGTTGTAGGGACCCATACTCTTCCAGGTTTCTCAGTTTGCATGATCTCTTCCTTAACTCGCCCTGCAAACAACATTTACAGTAAGCAATTAACCATGCCATTTATGTCGGAACATCAGATGGTGGAGAGCGAGCGCGTTAACTTGGGTCCTTTCGTCACGGCAAAAATATTGGCAATTGGTTGCGAGTATCCATCAAAAGCTGGGCCAGTAGCATGTTAAAGAGCTGTTCAGCACACACTTTGAACACTCTGTGCCCCTTCTCCGCGAAGCAACAGGCCTCTTCGAGGGAGGCACAGTCGAATATCGTACACGGATAGGAAGAATCACAGCGTCATAAATGCTTCCACAAGCACCTTGTGTACGCTGTACACGCCTGCAAATCATCTGTGTAAACGCCGAAAATAACATCTCTCACATCCCATGTCAGGGATGTAAAGATGCTGGAGCTACGTACGTGAGCCGCAGTGAGAGCAGAGGTAGATTGACGAATGGGTAGTTGCGAGATATCCTTGACTCCGAAGAGAAGGTTGCGGGCCACTTCTAAGAAAAAGTCCGAATCAACACTCCTTGGTAAACGAAAGAAACGAAAACCCTTCGATACACTCAGTACTCCGACGATACAGCCGACTTCGATAGATGCCAGGCTGGGAGAGGTCCAGCGAGCTTTCTCGCTTGGCCAGCATTTGTTGAGCCGCAAGTCGCGTACCCCCAAGACTGGACAGTAAACTAACGGTGCGAAATATCCAGTGACGCAGGAGATGAGGTTCTTCATCCCCGGTCCATGGAACACATTGTCCTGGATGGATTACTGGCAGATGAAGCTCGATGATGCAACAATATCTCCCTTGATGGAGTTGTGGTTCAAATATATGATTGCATGTGGAGCTTCGCAGTCCCCTCATTCCGTGAGTCGTCCGCTATGGATGTTGCCCTTTTGACAGATCATGGACAGGATATTCTGGCAACCGAAGGTGCTCCATTCATACCGCACAGATCTTTCAACGACCGTCTCCTAGATCTACGCGTCTACGGTCAGAGACGACAGGAGGCGCAAGGGATGCTCGTCCGAGCTTGGGTGGATTTTGCCTTGTCAAATGCATCTCCTCTAGGGAAGAAGTCGAAGCAGTCGCTCATCGTATCCACCACCCTCGCCGGCAGCGTAAAAATTCCATTTGTAACTGCGGCGCAAGCACGATCCCTTCTTCGTCTCGCTGTGGAGAACCTTGATGCCCTGTGGGAGGAAGCGGATGATCCGAAGTACAGGAAGCAGCTTGCTCAAACTTTTGAGGGCCTTTTTACAACAGATATCGAATATAGCTTAGATTTTGGCGGCCCAGTCAGCATTGATAACCATAAATTTGCAAAGTTTATGAAGCATTGCGGTTATCCTGTGCAGGTACTCATCGATCCTTTTTTCTTCAACCAGAAATCGCTTCCAAACGACAGCGACACCTATCGAGAAGTCATATGGGCACATCAGACCAGTCTTTTTAGACATCTATTTTCTATCCGTCTGTCTGTCCTCACATCTTAGTAGAATTTCTGAATATTTTGCAGGAGAAACGCTAGAGTCGCTCCCAAACGAAGAAGAAGTTGAGCAACTGTGTTCCACAACCTGCAAGCTCATCCTGGATTTTTCGACATTTTACGACAAGCATTTCTTGCCTATAACGACGCCCAATTATACCCAAGACGATTGCGCCTTCTACACGGGTCCATTTGGCGAAGTACCACGATGGCTTTCCAGGTCGATGTTTAAAAATCAATCCCGCCTAACGTTCTGCTTATTCAACCTGATCCGGGCAATGAACCAAACGTTCCCTTCGAACGAGAATCTGGCACAACTGAAGGTAACTGTTGAGCGAGAATGCCAACACTTCATTTCAGCCGGTTTAAAATGGGTTCACCACGCTTTCCGCTATCACAAAATTCGCAACCCGCAAGTGCTACATGATGGCGAACTGGTGGATGACGTTATCGTCATTTTAAACTTCAGAAACCTGCCCGGAGGATATCGATATTTCGCGCGTTGGTGTCGACATAACGCAAACTTGGTGGATGAAGGAGATTTGATGCTGTACCTGCTATTCCTTAGCGTCTTGTTAGTGGCTGACCACCATGGGAACAGAATCTTAAGCTTATGGAAACATATGAGCTGGCAAAGCAAGACCTTAAGTGAAGGTATTTCCCAGTTCGAGCTTGAATTGTACTCTAAGGTGAGGCTGTTTCTAATCATGAAGGTTATTTTCTGACCCAAGAGATTCAGCGAGATTCAACTGTAACCTTTCAAACTTGGCTGCTAGTTGATATAAAGCTAACATTTGTTTACAGAGTCGCGCCAAACACCACATTGACGTAAGTCCTAGAGTACCACGAGGGCTTTTGGGTTTCGAGCACACCTATTCGGACCTGGTCTATTCTGAAGTCGCTGGTCAAGCTGAGTTTTCAAAAGAGAACACCAGCGAGGATGAGGGCTCATCACTACAAGATTTTGATCGGACTCTGAGCAAAGTGCTTTCATGAGCGATGAGAAGCATAGGTAGTCAGAAAGGTCCGGCCAGTTTCAAGCCAAATTGCCGAAGCAGAACTTTGAAGACGTCCCACGGGACGGTCGTCTATGCTATGAACACGGACTCTGCTCAAAACTGCAGAATAATGCGTAGTGTTGTTGTTATATTAACGTCGCGTTGAGGTGATTCATATGGAAGAAGCACACTCCTCTTCATTTTCAATTTCCTGCGAAATTTTGCCTTCAACTTGAAGCTGTTCTGGAAGGTTGACATTGTCACCGGATGCTTGATGAGTAGGTTGATTGAAGTGACCGTGGACGCAAAATATGGACTCAGCTAATACTTTTAATCGATTCAAAATGTGAAACAACCATTCGTATCATATTTCTGAAATGAATTATCGATGTGCAGAAAAAATTGGTCAGGTGTGATATCCTGCGCTTTCCAATCTTGTTCCACAGTTCAGCCCAGTTCGTCCCGGTTTTCACCCCACGACTCGGGCCGTCCCGACACACGGCTTCGATTTTGAAATCGCTGGAGAAGGAATGATAAAAAACGATCACGAAACAGTATAGCCTCGTCTCCAAAGTCCCAAAATTTAGTAGACTCCAAGATGTCACGCTCTCTTCGACCTGGCGTTTTCTCTCCTGTACTGACTTTCTTCAAGGAAGGAACTGAGGTGCGCTTCCCGCTTTTGATGAACGACGGATGCTGATTTGATCGGATGGATTGGAGCAGGATCTGGACCTCGATGCGTTTAGGAAGCATATAACGCGCCTTGCGAAAGCTGGGATGGGGATCTGTGTGCAGGGAACGAATGGAGAGGGTGCGCAGTTGCTTCTTCACTTGAAGCGGTTGCTGAGATACAATCGCAGCTATCCATCTGGAGCCCGAAGAAAGGGTCACGCTCATCAAAACGGCGAGAGAAGTGCTTGATAGCTTGGGTCTGCATGATGTACGCTACTTCCCTCCTTTTTTAGTCAAGAGCTGATGAGAGACAGGCTCCTATTATCGCGGGTACAGGAGGTGGTTCGACTCGAGAAACAATTAAACTTTGCAAACAGGCGGCTGAAGTGAGTGCTCTCTTACTCTTGTTTAATTTCAAGAATCGACATGCTGACAGAATCTTGTGACAGGCTGGAGCAGATTGCTGTCTCGTCATTACGCCTGGATATTTTGGCGTCACCTTTAAGGACAAACGTATGTTTGGTCTCTATATTAGCCGTTAGCATTGATGAACGATGTTGCAACACAGCGGAGGCTTTGAAAGCTTTCTTCTGGGACGTAGCCGACGCCTCTCCCATCCCTGTAATGCTGTACAACTGTGAATTCTTCTTTGACATCCAGGCTTGCACTCACTCGGACATGTTTGCCAAGTCCCCAATGCGTCGTCAGGTATCGACCTGAATTCGGATGTCATCCTGTCTATTGCTGAACATCCAAACACATGCGGTGTGAAGCTGACATGCGCAGGAGGTGTGGATTCTTGATCCGTTTTAACCGAGTACTGATATCTCTGTGGAACAGTCGGGAAGCTCGTCCGTGTTGCGGGAAAGACTACGACGGCAGCTTGGAACGAGAGGTTTCCAAGGAAGAATCCAAACTTCCCTTTCCTCGTCTTGGGCGGACGTGAGTCGTCCTGTCGCTTTCGCCATCTTGCAGACATGTCCTAATCTCACTTGGTGCAATGCAGAATCCGATTTCCTCCTCCCCGGAATGATTGGAAGGTCCTCGGGATGCATGTGAGTCTGCTACCTATGTTCTATCACCTTCGCCTTTCTTTCCTTTCATACAGTACTCATGTTTGACGAAACAGCACTGGTTTGGGCAACATTGCTCCGGCAACCATCGTCAAGCTCTTCCAAACTGGCGTCAAGGCAATCACGACTTGCTCACCGGCAGACCTCAAAGCGGCACAGGAGCTCGAAGACGTCGTCGCTGCTGGCGATTGGGCATTCGCGAAGAATGGGTTGGCAGTCTCCAAATATGTCGTTGCAAAAAGGTTTGGATACGGAGGTGTACCCCGACGGCCGCTTCCTCAGGTTGCTGTCGAGGCTGGAGAGAAAGCGGATGAGGCCATGGGAGAGCTGTTGAGAATAGAAAGGGAGTTGACAAATGGGTTTGGGTTTCGTTAGAAGATTTCAAGGCACTGTAGAGGACCACAGAAATAATGTATCAATGGCTCCAAAGTCACCCTAAAGCCGGCCCAGGC
>MU272040.1:0-11346 GCA_021432655.1 Atractiella rhizophila
GAGGAGCTGCTTGAAGGATTGATGAGAATCTGGCCAGATGAAAGGATGAACGCTAAAGACACATTGAAGCTGAAGCTGAAGCTTGAACATGGTCTTGATGGCGCAATGTTTGTTTGTACTTGACCAGCTTGGTCAAAATGCATACCAGAATCTTTCTTGAAGCTGTCTCCACAACTAGTATATTCCATCTCGAACAAGGGTCAATATGCCCAATTTTTGATCAAAGTTCGAGTCTCCATCGCTTAGACCGCTGACCATCGAGAGGAAAGGAAGGAGAGAGAATCGAAAGGAAAGGATGATTTATGCTCAACAACTTGAAGGACGCATATTTCCGAGTACGACATCGAGCTTCTCTAAGTTTGCTCGTTCAGTGGTGAGATGTCCCGGCTCAAATCAGAGTTGAACGCAGTGCAGAGTTATGATTGGAAGAAGGTATATTTCTGTGTCCCTCCTCCTTCAGTTGTAAAGAATACCAACACGCGGACACTTCTCTCAATATTACTACCACAGCTTCCTAGACCCTGTTCCTTCCTTTCTTTGGAATTCTTGTGACATTACTGGTTCAATACCTGTACAGTGCGTGCTTTCTGCCGTATCATCAAGTACGATCACTGAAAACACTGTTAAGCTACACGGCATACTTCAACATTGTCTTGTTTGGGTACGGAAACTGCGAGACAGATATTAGCACCGCAATATCCAGCGGACATGCGAAAGCCAGGACAGCAGGTGTCCAATATTGTGGAAGAAAAGCGGTGGAGAAGAGGCGGTATTGTGGCTGACGGAACTACTGGAAGCGTGAAAGCAAAGCTATTGCCAACAGGTAATCGGGAGCTTCCAGGTTCGAATGCTTCTCTGTTGATCATGAACCCCCGCTGATTATAACTATAACCGTGTTGTAGCCGAGGCAAAGGGATAGAGCCTGGGAATAGGGTATGGAGAGCGGAAGTGTTTGAAGGGCTGGAAAGAGGGAAGGACAGTTGGGGAAGTAATCTTTGGGGTAAGGCACTAATGGAGGCACGGGAGCGAATAAAAAAGGAAGAGGAGCGATTGATGCTGTAATGTCACAGGATTTTTCGATGGTGTGTCCACAACTCCTAGTATGTTGGAAGAGCGTTCCGCGTACCCGACCACGTGACACAACTTGTTTTGAACTTTACGAGTGATCGAGTGATCCTCTTCTCTTTACATCCCTTCCTCCCAATCGAAGTCAGCAATAACTTGGGCTGGTTGACTACGTATGCAGTAAATGGCGCCGTTCTGCAGGGCGAAAGAGTGTGAATGCCTCCTAGTCGCCCTGCGGTTGCTCCTTCGGATATACCAAAGAACGTCGCCGTTCCCTCCCCTTCCATCGCCCTCGCGGCGTTACCTCATCAGGGGTCGTCCATCAGTTTGTCTTTTTGAGGCTCCCCGGGCATACTTCTCGTTCTGGGTTGAATGCGAGAACGTTCATATGGATTGCTATGATGGGATTTAGCGTCGTCAAGGGATTGCCTCCTTCTGAGCATGTATATCTTTCCATCCTTTACTTTATATTCCTATTTTATTCACCACAAGTTGAGCATCCCGCTGAGTTTGCAGAGTCCGATGGACGTTTATCACAATCGTTCACCCTCAGACTCAGAATAAGGGAAGCAGCGGTTGGTGCGACGAAAGAGTGTAGGGAACGAATAACACGTTGCGGGACGAATACACGTCAAGTTGGTTAGCCTAAGTGGCCAGGCTTCAAGATACATGACACTTCCTCATCATGGGGAACTGAGTCCTAAGGACCGTATCACTCACTGTTATTTCCTGTGTATTGTCTTGACTGGTCGCAAAGTGTTGCGTCCTGGGATAGCATGTGAAAATGCTTGCTGAATCCTCTACCATGGGGTGGAAGGTGCCGTGAAAGTTTTCATGCTCTGTATTCTTTCATGGAATAAAGAGAGTGAGTGTATGGGGTGTTTTCCCACTATGCATGCGAGTCAAGGGGTTGCGCTTGAGATGCGAGCATGTTCTTGGCTCGATTGAACACAGCAGAAGAAAGAACGCTCCACCGAAACGGGGAGAAGGAGACGTACTGAAGATTGTTCCCAGAGTTGCTTTCATTGTTCTTGTGCCTGGGACCAACTATCGGCTGAGCCGAACTCGGCGATAGAGTGCTTCGAAGTGGAGGTGGTCGATTCTTTATCCTCAGTCAATAGGTGGGTTTCTCATCCGAATTCTTCATCGTGCCCGAATCCTTCATCGTGCGCTTCATGTGGTGCCTGAAAGTCTAAGAGCATCATGCCAGAGGTTCCAGATCATCATTCATTCACACACAAGTTTTAAGGAGCGCGCCTCTCCACTCAGCTGAAGCGCAGAAGCGCCGAAGCGTTTGACCTATCTAGCAATCATCCAGTGACAAAAGGAGACATGTCACCCTCCTCTTCTGAAACGGGTCCCGACCTTACTTTGGAAGACCAGCTTGCGCTGGCTCTCCAACGCGCATCTCTGGAGGAAGCACTTTCTGCTAACCGTACTTATCTGACTGGTTCGCACTCTCGCTTCATGATGCCAAGTGGACTGAACTGAGCAACAGCTTGCTTTGCAATCTACTGTTGGGACTTCGTTCTCACTTTTCCAAACGAATACACAACCATGTGGAAGGCTCAGCGTTGGACTCCAGTCCGATTCGCGTTCTTCTTCAACCGGTACGTCTTTCTCCAACTTCTCTCCGCACATCGTAGACTCAAGCGAGAAACGTAAAGATACTGGAGCCTTCTCAGTGTTGTCTTGACGATGTGTTTTGCGTGGTTGGAATTCGCCCCGAAAACGTGCGACAGGGTTCAGGTTCTTGTACCTGTGGCTGGCATCTTTGTCTTTCGTGCATTTTCCCCCTCTATACAAGTTCACAAATTGACCCATGTGATATGGTGCAGTGGGCTGCGAGTTCCTCTTCGGCGCAAGAGTGTGGGTAATGTGGAATCGACGTACATGGATTGCTTACTTCTTCGGAATTCTTGCCCTTGCTGGTGCGACTGTTCAGGTCTGGGCAGTTACTCACAACATGGCCCTACGCTTGTGCGTCTTTCAAGTTAGAGGAGACAATGACTGATGAGTGTCATAGGCCGCCTGGTCTAAGGGGCTGTCTCTCTGTTAGAGCAGATCAGAAGTGATTCATCCTCAAGCCAGTATGAACAAGCTGACATTTCGAAAAGTAATCAATGGGCCTTTTGGTTTGTATTTCCGCTGAAAAGGGGATTAGATTGTTGATGGAAAGCATAGGCTCCCGCTTCTCCTTTACGACACAACAGCAACGATATTCATGCTCAAGTGTGTCATCTCATTCTTCGGCTGACTAGTTGTTAAGCCTTTACAAGACCCGTCCTCGCTCACTGCGGCACTACTCCTCCATCGCGCCTCCTCTCAATCTTCTTGCGTGATGGCGTCCTCTATTTCATTATCGTATTTGCCTGCAACCTGATTAATCTGATTTATTTCTGGTTCGTATTCCTCTTCACATCTTTGGGTCCAAATTGCTCTCTAAACGGCTTTAGGGAACAGTATTCCCTCGGTGCTCATCCCAGGCTTAAACTCATCGCTTGCCATATTATTCACGACAATGATGGCCTCTCGCATCGTACTCCACCTTCGGTCTGTTGCAAACTCACCAGGCGGTAGCAACGCCAGTGCCACGCATGGGCAGAGTAATACAAGCCCTAAGTTTCGGAATCTTTTCAAGTCTGATGTTGCTGAACTGCCGGACGCGCCTCTTCGCAGTGGAGTGAGGCGAATAGATGGAGGGATGGAAGCTGCTTATGCGGATGTGATAGTTACTGTTGAGGCAGATACGAACATGGAAAAAAGGTCAGCTGCAGATCATTCATCGTGTTGGCGAAGGGTTGATCAGCAGATAGACTTGAAGCCGCAGCAGATGCGGAAGACGAAGAAATGGAGCATAGTGTGTCAAAAACGGTGTTACAGTAAAGAAGAAGTAAACAGCACGCTTTCAACATAAGGAATATGCCATCTGTGCCTTTTGTTATAGGTCCATTTGAACACACAACTTGATACCAACAGACCGATGTAAAGGGACGTTGATGAATGCTTGAACTGCACATAATTTTCCTCTAGGTCGACGGCCGATAAAAGCTCAATCACAACAGACTTCATGCCAAGATCACGACAGGGCTGCG
This sequence comes from Atractiella rhizophila, assembly GCA_021432655.1. Lineage (NCBI taxonomy): Eukaryota > Fungi > Basidiomycota > Atractiellomycetes > Atractiellales > Hoehnelomycetaceae > Atractiella > Atractiella rhizophila. The sequence goes on from MU272040.1 coordinate 4,161, forward strand.
AAGATCCCACCTTGGATTCAAGAGGGTGGTCAGATTGTGGGTTAACCATTACTGTTAACAGACATGCTTTCATCACTGTGCGAAAGCGGAGAGCACTGAAAGGAGGGCTAGAGAACCAGGAGTGTCACATACCCTGGCGATAAAGGATGCTCCGACAACTACTTCCTCTCGTGGGTTATCTTGTATTGGTTTCGCCGTGTGCTTCTCTTCCTGTACTTGAAAAACATTCATATGTTGCTGGATAAATCTCTATGGGAACTGATTCCCCTGTCTTCTTGCTTCATGAGCAACTGTGGACATTTGTGTCACGTGTTCGTTTTTACTGAAGGAACTTCATCATCAGTCCTATTTAGTGTTCGAGCTGGATTTTAGAGAGACCGCAAAGAAGTGCAAGGGACTAGAGTCCTCAATTAGGGCTAGGGGCTTCACATTAGTCTCACATCCACCCTCCTTTGATTGTAGGCGTGGATTGGGAAGATAAAGATAACATGAAGTGTTAGGCATCACTGTCTCATTGACATGTTGCTACTAGCACGACGAAGGTTTCCGAGTCGCTCAACTGATACTACAAGGGATGTAGGATGTGCTGCTTCTGCTTCCTGTGATGACGTATGAAACGCTGTTTGATTACGTATTGTGTCCTATTAAGTGGCAACGTGACGCTTGTTTGCAGGATCTGTCCTCTCTTCAGGATGGCAAGAGAATTGAAATGAGGGGAGCAAGTTCGCGGCGGTCATGTCCCGTGAAGTCTGCCGTTGTTTCCTGGCTTCTTCTCCTCTAGGATTCGAGGCATATTCAAAGATTCGTCTGAATGAGCCGAGGGAGGCTCCGAAGTCAACATCCTTCGTTCCTTCTATCTGAGCTTTCCTGAGTTTTGTTGAGCGCAAGTCTCAATCTCAACGTGGTGGGTCTCCTTCTGAGCCCCTCCTGCGGCAGTCATTCTATGCGTTTGTGCAAGCCGAAGAGTTCATCAGAGCTTCCTTCCGTAAGGACGTCAAGATCAGTTGTATGCTCACTCTACACTTATAAAAGAGTCTGTTTGCCTCCAAGCTGAGCACTTCTTCGCAGGTTTCCTGGCACAAAGGGCACGTCATGTCGTCCTCACTGAGTCTTACAGGAGAAGAGTGGGTTGGGCTTGCTCTCAAACGTGCAGCTTTGGAGGAAGTGCTTTCCTCTGGTCGTACCTATCTCACAGGCTCAGCTTTCTCACTTCTTCATGTGAACTTGACTAAACTGGAGGCAGCTTGTTTTGCGATCTATGTTTGGGACTTCATCCTCACCTTCCCAGCCGAATACAAGACTATGTGGAAAGCGCAACGCTGGACACCAGTCCGAGTCGCGTTTTTCTTCAACCGGTACCTTTCCCTCTAGCCTCTCTTAGCCCGCTGTAGACTCAAGCGAGGAACACGAAGTTACTGGAGTCTCCTAAACTTTGTCCTCTCAATGACTCTTCTCTGGTTTGAATTCCACCCGAAAACTTGCAACAAGATTCACTTTTTTCGACCTATTGGCGGCATAGTCCTCTTCTGTGTGTTTCTCTCCTTCCTACGAACACCAATTGACCACAATCACATATGCAAAGTGACCTGCGAGTTTCTGTTTGGTGCAAGAGTCTGGGTAATATGGAACTCTCGAAAATGGGTAGCTTACTTCTTCGGAATCTTCGCTGTAGCTGGTACAGCTGTTCAGGTCTGGTCAGTTGCTCACAATGAGGCACTGCATTTGTAGCTCTTCCGAGTACGGGAGTTAAATCGCTGACTTGTCCCTAGAATGCCCGGTCTAAGGGGATGCATTTCAGTTGGAGGGGGTCGGCGGTGAGTTGTGTTTCCTCAATCTAATCTTGCATGAACAAAGCTGACGCTTCGTAAAGTGAGCAATGGGCCTTTTGGTTCGCCCCAGCTGAAAGACGGGGAAGATGCTGATTGAGAGGACAGGATACCGCTGCTACTTTATGATACAACGGCAACTATATTCATGCTAGTGTCCGTCATCTGATCTTCCACCTCTAATACTTTGCGAACAAGACTGAACAGACCGCTCCTCGCTCACTGGCGCAACACAACTCCGACGCGTCTCCTTTCCATTTTCATGCGTGACGGCGTCCTCTATTTCATTATTGTATTTGCCTGCAACCTGGTCAATGCGGTTTATTTCTCGTCTGTCGGGGAATGCTGTACTTTCCTCTGAACTGACGTAGATGTGCGAACAGTGTCCCTGGAGTACTCGTTCCAGCTTTGAATACCCCGCTAGCAATATCATTCACGACTATGATGGCCACTCGCATCGTACTTCACATTCGGTCTGCCGCCCATGGCTCAAACTCCTGTGACGATGACATTGGCAACACTGGTGGTTCCTATGGACATAACAATACTGTTCCGAAGTTTCGCAGCCTGAGAAAGGCTGAGTTGTCGAACAGCCAGGAGGGAAGCAGCTCGAAGACGGAGTTGGGGTTAGTTACGCAGGCATGATAATTGAAGTTAAGACAGATGCAAACATGGAACAGACGTCCGTCTACGCTCATTCTCGCGCGTCATTGAGGATTCTGAGGATTCTGATGGAAAAGATAGCATTGAAGCTGTGGACGATAGGTACACTTCACAGAAGAATGCAGTGTGGTAAAGAAAAAATAAAACAACTGGACTCGATGTGTACGGTATTTGTCAATGTCATCAGAATGTGAATTGTGTATTTCCGAGCCAAGAGTGGATGACTGCATGGCTTAGAAGGGGAAAATTGAGGTTCTGGCCTTGAGATTGGACATCTGTGCGTCTCTCTTTTAACTGGCCTCGAATGCCTAACATCTCACCCCACCATATTCCTATCTGAGCGTATGCCCGTTCCTCTCGCATGTTTCGGGGCAGGTGGAGTGCGCATTCATTGTGCGGTCACGGAGCAGACCGTCACAGCTCAGAGAAGCACTGCGCAGAGACTGCATCGCGCTAAAAGGGAGGTGGGCATTAGAAGATCAGGATAACTCTATTTCATCTCACCAACATTGACGAGCGAACAAGAGCATCAGTGCCATCATAGGATGCAGTATTTCGTCAACAGGATGTTTGCCCAAGTTGAAAACTGCAGTGTGCATTGTTCTGAGATTCCTGTTCCCACAGAAGTGTTCAGAAGCAGAAGCAAACTAACACAGTGTTGGGAATGGAGTGCTCTGAACCTAAGCGTCGCCGTCCCCCGCTTTTGAGGTTCCTTCGAGTCTGCAGCTCAATGGGTGGGTCTTCCTTCTGAGCCATTTTGCGACACTTCCCAATTTACCCACAGGTTGAAAGGGGTTTCTCAGAGCTTCCTGCAACTGCTTCAAGGATAGAAATATATTCGTACCAGCTTATAAAGGAACATGGTTCATAACAGGCTGTCGACTTCTACCTTCGTAATTTTTCCTAGGGCTCAGGAGACGTCATGTCATCCTCTGCCTCTTCAGCAAATCCCAGTCTTACTGTGGAAGAACAGCTCGACCTAGCTCTCCAAACTGCTGCCCTAGAGAGAATTCTTTCAGCCAGTCGTACCTATCTCACTGGTTGATGTTGCCACTTTCATGCGTGACCTGAGCTGAACTGGAGAACAGCATGTTTCGCCCTCTATGTCTGGGACTTCATCCTTACTTTCCCGGACGAATACAGGGACATGTGGAAGGCGGACCGATGGACATCAGTCCGAGTGTCATTCTTCTTCAACCGGTACCTCTCTCGTCTCTCTGTGCACCGTAAACTTATGTAACACATGCAGCTACTGGAGCCTTTTAGTTTTTGTCCTGGCTATGTATCTGTTCTGGTTCGAATTCACCCCAAAAACATGTGACAAGATTCACATTCTCAAGCCTATTGCAGTCACCATTCTTCTTTGTGCGTCTTCCTAATCTGAGGCATGTAATAAACTGATACAACAGGGACGCAGTGAACTGCCAGTTCCTCCTTGGCGCAAGAGTGTGGGTGATGTGGAACCGTCGGAAATGGGTTGCTTACTTCTTTGGAATATTGGCTATGGCTGGGACCACTGTCCAGGTCTGGTCGTTTTCTCAGAACAAAGCATTGCAGTTGTGCGTCTCATCCGATCTCGTCTTTGTGCACGATGTTAGAGATAGGCTGACAAGTCCCCAAGACTGCCTGGCTTGAGGGGGTGTATCTCAGTTGTTAGAGGAGGTCAAAAGTGATTAGTTTTCCCTCAGTCTTATATGAAGGAAGCTGATGCTTTACTGGAGCCACCAATGGATTTATTGGTTTGTGTCCTATTCGAATAGAATCCCGTCGCTGATGGGGAACACAGGGTCCCCCTTCTCTTCTATGACACTACGGCAACAATATTCATGCTAGTGTCCGTCCCCAGTTCTTCCATCCGACTGGTTCTGGTTGCTAAGTCATCAACAGATGGCTCATCGCCCAGCGGCAGAATGGGAAGCTCAGTCTCCTCCCCTCAGTCTTCTTCCGTGACGGCGTCCTATACTTCGTCATCGTAACAATTTGCAACCTAATTAACGTGGTGTTCTTCTCGTTCGTACTCCTCTTCCATCTTTCATACCAAATTCACTCTGAACTGACTTACACCTGCAACGTAACGCAGTCTCCCTACAGAACGCAACCCAACTTTGAACTGCCCGCTGACCCTAACATTCACATCAATAATGGCTACGCGCATAGTCCTCCACCTCCGATATGTAGCAAAATCAGTTGATAGCCGTGGCAGCAGCCGCAGTTTCCCTCATAGATGTAGCGATACACTTCCAAAGTTTCGCAGTTTTACCATCCCTGAACCATCCGACACTGAACTTCAGAGTGAAGAGCGTCGAATCGAGGAGAAGTTACGGGCTAGTTATCCTGGTGTGATGGTTGATGTTGAAATAGAGACGAAGATGGAAGCAAGGCAGGTGTACTACTCATTGCATGCTGGTTAAGCGTACTCATGGGAAGGATAGACTTGGGACTGTGGAAGAAGAAGTCGAATGCTCAGAGATGGACTATTGTTCGTGAGAAAAGTGTTGTATTATCCGGCCGTAATTTATGGAGGTCTTGTCTATATTTTGATTTGTGCTGGCCTGTTTCTGCATTGTAATTTTTCGTCTTCGTTTAAGTATGGTGCCTACACTGGTATGCAATTCAAAACTAACCAGTGAAGACTACTGGGGACAAATAGTTTAAAAATTGTTCCTGAGAAGTTCGTTCCCTCTCTAGTGCGAGAACATGGTCCGAGTGCATGCAAAGGACAATGTTGATATAGAGACAAGGTGATTTCAACACCACAAAAAAATATCTTCAAGATCCTTCGGATAAGTCGAGGTGAGCGAATCTTCCCTTTCTGGTCGTTACGCTAGTTTTGTTCCGTGGTCAGACGAGATCAGCCCCGAGAAGCCATATACTTATATGCCTTGACTCTTAATGACTAAGGCAGATTTGTGACTTTAGAAGCGCAGAACAACAAACTGAATCATTTAAGCAATATCAGGTCCTCAGAAGGACAACGTGAGAGCATGTCCTCGTCGCTCTTTCTTTTTGGCATTCCTCTTTGCGCAACCATTTCTCCAGTTGATGGTCCGCCCTCTCTGAAATCCTCGAAATCCCCTGCTTATTCTGATTGCTAACTCATCGAAAAAGGGCTCGTCCTCCAGCGGCGCTACACCAGGCACCGGCCTCCTCCTCTCCGTCTTCATTCGTGACGGCGTTCTCTACTTCATCGTCTTATCAATTTGCAAACGAGTTAAGGTGGTTTTCTTCTCGTTCGTATCTTCTTCACATCTGTGCATACAAATTTCACACCGAATTATCTGCAAAATAACGCAGTCTCTCTACAGAAAGCAACCCAAAACCCAACGCTGAACTGTCCGCTCACTCTAACATTCACAACAATAATGGCTGCGCGCATAGTCCTCCACCTTCGATCTGTAGCAAAATCATTTGACGGTGGCAGCAGCCGCAGTTTCCCTCAAGGATGTAGCGATCCACTTCTGCACAGTTTCACCGTCCAATGAACCACCAGACACTAAACGTCAGAGTGAAGAGCGGCGAAGGAAGGAGAAGTTACGAGCTAGCTATACTGGTGTGATGGTCATCGTCCAGGTAGAGACGAAGGTGGAAGCAAGGTAGGTGCTCCACTCATTGCGAGTCAGTTTATTGTGCAGACGCAAGTTTTCACTTCGCCCACACGACATGGACTGTATCAATACTGCTTTCTATTGAATCTATTTGGGCTGCACAATTCAAAGTGTAGGTGCGTACAGACTGGAAACCTAGCGTACCAAAGCAGCTCAAGCAATCAATCATCTATCAACAAACAACCTCATACCTGCGTCAACGGACCCAAATGGAATGGAGAACGCTCGCAATTAGAAGTTTAGAACTGAAGACGGTAACGAAGCGGTTAGCCCAAGGTTGGCTTTTGTTCGAAGGAAATCAAGCCACGACAGACGGCGAAAAAGTTGGAATGACGATGGACGTTGCTGCTACTGATGATATTATGATGAAACTGATGTTGCTGTGGTTTTGCGATTGAACAAATTCAAAGTGCTGGGGATGGGGATGGAAGACGGACAATAGCAATGAAGCGGAAGAAAGGAGGGAACAAGGCACGAGAACTATAATGTGAATGTTGAGCGAAGTGGCGGCTTTTTATTCAGATATCGCGACACCACTCGGCAAATCGAACCAAGTCTGGATAAGTCTTGTAGAGTGTGCACTGTTGTTTATTGACCACATGAATCCTACATTGATTCGTAAGCAGCGAGTTTTGTGCGTGTAGCAAAATATGGAATGGTCTTACATGATAACTGCTGGTCGTTTGCCCGAAAATTTGAATCCTCGCCCGTGCGCGCAATCACCTTTTGAGTAAACATCATCATCAGTCAAGAAGCAATACATGGGATAAATGGGCCTGCCAATTGCTGCCAATTGACCTTTTAGAAAATCTGTCCCCTCGATCAGAACAAAAACATCAGGAGAAAGTACCCGCACTGTTACGCTCCGTCTGACTCTTCGCTGAAGGTAAGCACTCCTTCCCACCGTAAGTGACCTTTACGTATGCCCGATTGGTTCTCGGACCAAAGATAATTGGACCTTCTAAGCCTTCCGCAACTGGGTCGCGACGCTGTTGATGCAGTTCTTCCAGCAACCAAATTTTTTTGGCGACTCTTTCGAAATAGAGAGTGAGCTCTCGATTAAGCGGGGTAATCTCCAGCGTTTTCTCACGC
>MU272043.1:0-11263 GCA_021432655.1 Atractiella rhizophila
CAAACACTCATCTATCGACTAAGTGGCTTCCCACAAAACCGGCGCCACCAGTAACCACAATTCTCTTCCTCTCCTTCATCGGCACGAATCTGACAGGCATGTAATTGGTGGTAGTCGGGATATAAGTGAATCCAATCTTCTTCCTCTCCTCCTTCTCCTCCTGCTCCTCCTCCGTAACCTCGATCGAAGGATTAGGCGAATGCGTTCTAGTGGACGGAGGCTCCGTCCATCTTGGACTTAAATATAGTGATTGGAGCGTCTCGAGCGCAACGTAGGAGTTCTTCGACACTGATTCAGGATGGTAGACACCTATCCAAACGTTCAAAAGCTTCATTCAGCTCCTGCATCCCATTCCTCACTGTGAAGAGTCGTACCGACTGACTTGATCTCGTTTCCCTGCTTGTCTTTTGCTACGAAGCGCTGCATGGTTGCGGTTGGAGTTGCCTGAGACCTCTGGAGGTTGATTTTATGAGAGAAACAGGCAAATTGCAGGCAAATTACGAAAGCGTTGGTGGAACAACAGGTAACCAGCGGCAACAGCGCCATGGAATTTGAAGAATGCGGAACTTGCAACTTGCAACTTCTTCAACAAACGAGAACGTGACTGCAAAGTGTCTTCACACTGCTCGAGAGGTCCCTGCAGAACCAAAGCACTATTCTATGGGCCCAACGTTCAATTTCAACGATACTTGTTGTGAGGGTCCATCTAGTCTCTACAGTCGCTCCTTATGTGCAATTGCCCCAAATCAAACAACGTCTAACTCTCCCAAGGAGAAACCACAAGAGAAATGTACAGAGAAAGAACGAATGACAACATGATACTAGACTAGACGCACTGCCCGTCTTTGAGAAGGAAACCATCTTGACAGCGGAGAGCAACGCAAGAACCAGCTTCACATCCCACGCCACGAGCGTGAGAGGTCGTGAGGGTGCGATCGAAGGCAGAGCCACACCCTCCACGCGAGGAGACAGAAGTGTTCAACTGTTCCATCCACAATTATCACCGTCAGCTTTGTTAAGAGTAAGGAAAAGGATGGAGAGGAAGGCGTTTCGATACATTCAAATCCGCCGCTCATGAGAGGACAAGCCGTCTCTGACATGGGACACTGAGATTCGCGCTGGGATAGGAGGCTCTGAGCGAGTTCACGAACGCGAAGGCGAGCTCCGGACGATGGAGGCAGGGTGCATCTTTGGGCGAGTCAGCCGTCGATTCTAGGAAGGAGACACAAGGACTACTTGAACTTGTTGTGCACACTAGGGACTTTGCCTTGTGGACAAGCACAGGCATTACTATTACGGTGTGGCACAGATCAGATTAGATAGGAGACATGAGGAGACGACAAACTTTGTGACTTTCAAATCACCTTTACACTATCGCCCCGGTAACGATGAGATGACGGTTGCGGAAGGACGAAGCTCACCCAAAGACCGCAACCTGTTCCCCCTGGTGCTCGACGGCTAAAACGGATAGAGGGAAGGGAAGGCCAACCTTGGTTATCTGCGCAAACCGCAAATCCAGTAGTAGGATCAGTCGGAGTGGACATATGTCCCATTTGTTGCTCCGTTCGATTTCGAGATCCGTCTTGCAAGCTCATTTGCCGGTCCTATTACAACACGTCAGAATCTAGATTGGTCTCAAAGGCAGAGGAATAAACTCACGTCTAATTGAGAGCGACCCCTTTTCATTCTGTTCCCGACAAAGCAATGTAAGAATAAAATAAATGAGTGGAAGGAAAGGGGAAACGAACTGGACAGGAAGCTTGAACACGTTTAGTCAACTGGTGGCCGGAGCTACGTATTCAGTAAAACTGGAAGCATCCATAGCTCTCCCTTCGTAACGTGAGATGGAACGAGATTGGAATGAACATTTCCTAAGGGCCGAAGAAGAGGAGAAAGGAGGCAGAGCTAAAAGGCGTGTGGAGAGAAACTTGGAGGAATTCATCTTAATATTTTATTAGAGGAGGGGTAAGGGAAGGAGTGAGCGGATAAGGATCGCCCGGTTTTGTGATTTTAAAGCGGAACAGCGAATTCTTGGAAGGGATTCGAGAAGGTAGAAACGGTCTTTTATACTGTTCTTCCCGGTAGGCTTGCTCACGCTGGGAACAGTTGAGAACGCCTTCCGATAATGATAACATGTTATCCGACTTAGATATCTTTGGATGTGAATCGTAATCGAATCCAATCGACTGGTGAGAATGTTATTCAGCGATCTCCATGACAGTCATAATTTTCTCTTCGCTTTCTCTGCGCATCCTCCACCCTCTGACTGACTTGCAGCGGGGACGAAGGATGCATGGATTTCTGTCGGAGACATGATGAATTGGAGCGAGGCCAAGTGAGACATTTCACTTTCCCTCTCTGGATCTCCGAGTCCAGCCACAGTTCTCAAGCTCACCGTTACTTCGTCCGAGAAGTCTTATTGTCCATCGCTCCAAGGGTATTAGCTTAGCAGCTTTGGACTGCTCTCTGCATGGTGCGACAGAGATTGGCCACCGAAATAAAATGCACAATATGAGGGTGAATTAGGTAGGAAAAGAGAGAAACTCGGGTTGAGGGCGAGCAGGATGAGAAAAGAAGGACGCAAAGAACTGAAAAGTCCTGAAGGCTCTGCTAAAATCAAGAATAATGCCTGAAATAAATGCTGTGTCCAAGCTTGCAGGCGTCAATCATGGGCATGGTGCTTCAGCCAGGTGCAGTTTTCTCACCTAAAGTCACTGATGCATTGTTGAAACAATCTGTCTCGATAGCATCAACGCATTTATAGTAAGCCATGACCACGCATTTCGTTAGGAGGAAATCAAAATGATATTTGAACGAATAACAAAGACAATGCGGATCTCTGTCAAAAGTATCGTAGAAATTAATCAGTCTAGCGCTTGATGGTTGAATGACGGATTCATCCTTATTCTAAACCTGTAGCATTATATGGGCAATAAGTGAACTTCATAATAAGGCTTTTATGGAATCATGGAGGCGGGCATTAAGCCATCATTATTTGAGCTCAACAAACGTGATGGTAGCCTGACCAGGTTCTAATAGCTAACTGAGTGGAGAAATAGAATTCAACACACCAAGTTGATCAACAGTCGAGCTTCACCTCTGTCTCGCCAACTACATCTGTGAGTTCCTTTTCAAGTAAGCCTTTCATCGTCGACTCGTCCCGCGGATAAAACCACGTTTGCTCCTTCGCGTCATAGGAGTATCGCTTTGGTCCGCTATTGCGCCATACATTTGCTTAGCTGATGTGAGACGACTCAAGACAATAAGGAGAAAGAAGGGATGGAAGACAAACCTCACAGGACTCGAGAGCCATATCTCTTTGTTTGGAGGCTGTTTGTTAATAACGTATGTACCTTGCGAGCCCAGCTTTAGCGTCAGGACGCCAGACTGAATCCAAAAGCATAGGATTAGCTCAAGTTCTTCCGAAGGGCTTCCTCCAAGAGGTATAATTTCAAACAAAAACAACAGCCCATGTTAAGTGTGAGAAGGAGAGCTTACCGAATATTCCACCTCCCAATCATCTCCTTGCTGCTCCACCAGCTTCTCTAGACTTTCAGTCAAGGAATCCATTGTACCATCAGAAATGTCATGGTATTCGCGTTCCGAGAGATTTCTGTTCTGCCCATCCCCCAACGCAACCACTAAGCTCACTTTCCTCCACATTCTCGAAGACCATGAAGGCGTGGAACACAAACGCTTTCTCGTACCACGATGCCTGAAAGCTCTTAAACGATCTTGACTGAAACTTCGTGCGTGTCATGGAAAGCAGAGCCGTATTGCGTTGGAAGCCATCATAGCGGAGATGCCTCGCAACTCTTGAAAATGTCAACATTGTCGTTTTGTTTTGCTGTTTGGTGGTAGGCGGCCTATTCGGGCGGACCCGAGCCTTGACGCGAACATGGGTGTACAAGGAATGTAGAAGACAGATAATAATACTCCACCAGGAAGTCCGACCAGCGACTTCGCCTAAATAAAGGAGGAGATGCCTCTCAGAGCAATGTTCTCTCCACGGTGGAATCGACCTTTTAAGAGCTGGTTCAGGAGGTGATTGTGGTGAAAAACGAGAGAAATGTCGAGAGATAGGCTGGCTGCGTTTCAGGTTCGTCCCTTCGCCCAACTTATTCTGCAGTGGTTGATGTAAGATGCCTTTTGAAGAATCAGGTTTCAACTGGAGCGAATCAGAACTCTCCAATGACCAACGGAGCGGATCAACCTCATCGTCTGGAAGCTGGAGAAGGAGGACTGGATTTTAATAATGAGGCGAGTTATCCATCCTTCTCAAAGCTCCCAGCAGCTTTGGAATGGAACAATAGCTTGTGGATGTCTGAATATCTTCTGACTAGATTTAATTTAGTTCTCTGTCATTCAAGACCAGCTCTCCTCCCTCAGCGGCATGATCCAACAACTGTCCTCGGCGCTGTCTTCTCCCGATCGTGATCCATCCACCACGAAGAATATTCAACGGCTTCAGGAGGCATCTTCTCATTCAGTGAGCAATATCAAAAGTCGTCTCACTCTGTTAGAGAGTTCTATTGCACGCCTCCCAGCAAGCGATGACAAGAAAGTCCGACTTCAGCAAGCGGCAGCCCTTAAGAACAGGTTCAAGGCCGTCATCGAGGGATATCAAAAGGAAGAGAAGAAGAACAGAGATAAGTTAAGAGAGAGGATGGAGAGACAGTATAGGATTGTGAAACCTGAGGCGGTGAGTCTAGAATCCTTTCTCATGAGAGGATGCTGATGAAGAGCAGACGGACGAGGAAGTGCGGAGTGCTATCGAGGATGGCAGGGGTGATCAGATATTTTCTCAAGCCGTGAGCAGGTCCACTCATCATCTGCCCACAAGCCAATGACAGCATCGTAGCTTTTGAGCTCGAATCGACATGCGGATGCGAAGAGCGCTTACCAAGATGTCCAAGAAAGGAGAGACGAGATAAAGAGGATCGAACAGAAGATGATTGAACTTGCGCAGCTCGTCAATGAGGCGCGTTCCCTTTTCTCAATCTCAATCTCAATAATGCATATTCTTACGATCTTACGCAGCTCTCCGTAATGCTCGAGCAGGATGACGAGAAGATAGAGAACATCGATGAGAAGGTGGACAACACAAGTAAGGACATGGGAATTGCGTATGTTCTCTCCTTCTCCTTAACTTGATGCTTTACGACCCTTGCTTGTTCTAGGTTGCAGAACGTACAAGAAGCAGTCAAGTCAGCCCGAAATACGCGCAAGCTGAAACGGTATGCTCTGGGGTGCTTTGTGTTGATACTTGTCATTCTCGCCATCGTCTTGGGAGTGGTATTTGGGCACCATGGGCACCATGGGGACTAATGCATTGACACGTGCCACTTTCTCTCCATCCGCTATGTCCCTAAGGTGTATGTCAAATCTTGGTCGTTGAAGAACGGACTCTTGGTGTCATTGTGTAGTACTGGAGCATGGTTATGCATTGCAACATTGGAACAGATTATTGAAGGCAAATGAATGCTTTGCATTTGAATTTGAAGCTTCGCTTGCAAGAGTCACTTTTGTGACTCCGCCCACCGGGACCGCTGACAACGTTTCAGGTGTCCACCTCTGTTTTCTGTCTCAATCTCTTACTTGAGAGAATCTGCTGTCCCAATAGTCCCTCCCTTTAAACAAACCGCGGCGCCAACATGTCCAGAGACAGATTAGCAGGAATCAGGGTTCGTGAAATTCCGCTTTGGTGGGGACTCTACTCACGACAAGAGCAGGCGCAACAGCAGCCCACCGAGCAGCCCTATGCGCCTCAGCAGGCCGGTGGTTATGGGGGATACGATCAAGATCAGCCCTATGAGCAAGCAAGGCCAGCGGGTGATGATATGCAAAGCTTTTTCGAGGAGGTTCGTTGTTCCCTTTCTATAACTTCCGTACACTTTATGCTGGGAAATGTGTTGGGAACGCGAATGGCTTTATGTTTGTTCCGGAGGGTGGGGGCAGCATGTTCAGCGATTTGGCGTATATGGCCTGCTTTATTCTCTTGCATCCGCCGGGGAGGCGGGACCCTTTCACCCTTGTTCTGTGAAGAAGATGATGAGAACATTTGCTGGCACCAGTCCTATCCCTTGTGAGGACGTAGCAATTGCAGAATGGCATAATACGCAGCCATTCCTGATCTTCACTACAAGTTTCTGCGATTTACTTTTTCCGTTCTCACCTCAAGCTGTTCGCACGAACCCTGCAGCAAGGCGAATGGTTGCCCAAAATTGCCTTATTAGTGGATCAGTGAACCAAAACTCTTGATGGGATGTCTGGGAAGAACGTGGTTCTCGGCTTCGGTGTGCGGATAGCTCTCCGCTGGGCGCCGGAACTACGGTCAGGATGGACACTGATACCTCTTTTAGATTGGGTCTATTCAAGATGCCATCAAGACTCTCAATGCTAACATCAATCAAATTCAAGAGCTCCACAACCGCCAACTGACAACTCTCGACTCTGCTGGTGACGCTGGTGATATTTCGGGCCAGCTGCAATCACTCCAAACCTCTACGTCCCGCCTAACGAACAATCTCAAGAACAGGATCAAACTCCTTGAGACTGCTACCTCTCGTCTTCCTCCTAGCGGTGACACCAATGTTCGACGAACGCAGGAAGGCGCTGTTAAGAAGAGGTTCATGGAAGCCATCCAGAACTATCAAGGCGTCGAGAAGCAGAGCAGGGACAAGTACAGGCAAAGGATGGAGAGGCAATACAGGATCGTCAAACCTGATGCCGTCAGTTTTTTATCCTCCTGTTGTGAACAACGCCTTAATACTAGGATAGACGGACGCTGAAGTCAAGGCTGCAGTTGAAGGCGGACAAGGAGAACAAGTCTTCTCGCAAGCCGTCAGTCCATTCTCCCCTTGATATGTGTCACAGAATGCTTACTGGCGCTGCAGTTGATGAACTCGAACAGGTACGGAGATGCCAGAGCTGCCTATCGTGAGGTGCAAGACAGACATGCCGACATCAAGAAGATCGAACAAACTATCACTGAGCTCGCACAATTGTTCAACGAAATGTCTGTCCTCACTCAAGAACAAGACGAAAAGATCGTTCAGATTGATCAGCAAGCGGCTACCGTCGAGCAAGATTTGGGCAATGCGTATGATACTTCCTCCTTCTCCCTTTTCTTTTATAGTGACCCCTTTGCAGAGAGGGTCAAATCCAGAAGGCAGTCAAGAGCGCTCGTGCTGCCAGGAAGAAGCGATGGATCTGCTTCTTCATCTGCTTGATTATCATTGCTGTACGTTGTCGTCCCTCCTGCAGACATTTGGAGCTACTTATGACTGACTCTACTTGCCAGGTTGTCGCCATCGTCCTTGGTGTCCATTTTGGTTTGTCTCTTCTTCGCCCTCTCACAATTTAATGGCTCATACTTCTTTCATAACAGGGACCAAGTAGTCGGAGGGAATGTCGTGAGGAGATTGTGTTTCATGGACGATGCGATTCATACCCACTCTTTTACACATGACTCTCGTTTGCCATCCTCGCTCTTTCATGAGCTGTTTCTTTCACCCTTAGTTTGAGTATATCTAATTATCAACCATTAATTAACAAAACTGTTTTCAGCTTGTGATTTGATTTGTGTCAATGGCACTGTTCTAAGCTATGGAGGTAGTCTGCTGACTGTTCCTGTTCTAACTTGACTCTTGCGCATTAAGGAATACCATGAGATGATATCAATTTGAGAGGTACCATGGTTACACCTAAACACCTTTGAACATCCAACACGAGAACAGCTTCAATATTTGTAATAAAATTTCTTCCCATGACTATCTGTCACCCTGATTTCAGGTCGTGTACTCAAGAGTCCTCCATTCCCAGGCTCCTTCCACTTGTGCAATGGAACGGAACGGAGGTCTTGAGGACTACTGGCGTCAGGCGATGAGAGCAGTCGATGATGATTCCGTTCATGATGCGTTTTGGAGACTGGAGGTGGCTGGCTGTGACGATGTGGAAGCTCGTGGGAAGGAGGGAAGTGGACGTGCAGGCTTTGAGGTTGGTGCGCAGGACGGTGTCGTCGGCGCAAACGAGAGCGGGTCGGTGGGTTGCAGACCTGAGACCCATCGGAGACATCGGAGACGACATATTGAGATCTGTTCCGGCGAAACAACATATGGGCTTACCTCTTGATGTACCTGTTGGTCGTATCCAGGAGCTGTCTGATGGCCTTTAAGCTGACATTGTTGCATAAACAGAGTTCACGCCTGAGTGAGTGCACGGAGACTTGAAGGTGGGAAAACTAACGCCGACATTCTGCAGCGGAAAGGGCCGTGAACGTCGCAGGACGGAAAGGCGGGGGTGTGCATGGCTATGACGATGCTGCTCGTCTACACAAAATGACCTTGTACCAGGTTGAAGGCGGCTAGGGTGCTAATTTGACCTTCATCAGCGTTATGCGAAGTTCCTCTTAAAAGATTCCCGTACATGCCCAACGCCATGTTCCCATTCGTGGGAGCCGCAGACGCAATCGAGCTGCTCAAGCAATGAGTAAATCTTTCCCGCAAAGCGATCTTGAAGGTACATATCCACAGTCCACGCATGCCTCGAAGTCTTGTCCATGTCCTCGAAGGTACCTTGGAAACTGAACATTGACATTGCTGTTGTGAAAGTTGAGCGTCACAGATCCGTTACGATCGATGTTCGGCAGAGATTGGTGATGGCCTTTCTGCAAGCCTTTTATTCCTGTGCCATGAATGTGGTGAGAAAGCATTTTGTGACAATAAAGCAGACAGACACAAGTCTCCTTGGACTCTCTCCTTATAAATCGTGCCTCCTGTCTACCCTCGCAAAACGTGCGCACGTCTGTACTCACGGAGGGTCGTTAGCTCAGTCCTCCCCGTCCATCAGTCGCGTCTGGACGTCCGAACTCAGCGTTGCTACCTTGAATTTACCTCGAAGTATGAAAGCATGCAGAAGAATCTTTTGAGGCAATCTAGTTCATCTTGTAGACCTGAGACGATGACACTTCTAGATACAGAAATCACTTCCCCATGTTGGGATTATTGAACTGTTGACTTCGCAACTGGGGTGAAGACAATCAGTCGCTCCAACTTGAAAAACAGCGGGAGAAGTTGTAGGAGAAGTGAAACTAGGCAGTCATGTACTGCATGGTAATGTGTGGTAATGTTGTAGACCTATGGACTCGGAAGCGGATAGATTAAAGATTAATTGTCAATTTCAGGAGAGTACCTTCACTCCATCACTATATACAACAAACTACAGGACAATAACTTAGTTCTTCCTGGTTGCACTTGCGTTGCTCTGGCAAGTCTGTATCCTACTACATAATCATCTGCATCAAGTTTCTTTCTCCAGTCTGAGAGGTCTTGAGCTCCGTTTGTCTGACGTATCCCACGCTTTTTGATACTCACTGAGTGATAGTATCGTTGCATTCAACTATCGGACTCCTAGAACCTGAGGGCTCGAAATGGACTTCGAATCCTGCATCCCACCCGAAATCCTAAAGGAAATCCTGTCCCTTCTTCGCGGCAGTGAGGACGACTGGGAATTCGAGCGGAAAGACCTGTACAACTGTCTCTTCGTTAACCATCGGTGGTCCACCACTGCTCTGCACGTTTTGTTGGCTAACATCAGAACGTACGAATTTTGGGATGATGAAACACTATTGTCTGTGCATGAATCATCTAACAACAAGGACGAATCGCAACTGAACAAATTTTATGCCTTCTTGAACCGAAATACGGACCTTTGCCTCCGCATCTACTCCTTCTCATTCCACTCGGAATTGGACTACCTCAACTTGCTACTTCCCCTCTTAAGTAGGATGACCAACCTTCAGGATTTTTGCTTTTACCCAGATAAAAATGACGTTGAGGACAAGCTCTCGCAACTCCCTCCGCTGCCACCTTTGCCAAACCTAAGGTCGCTGGAGATTGGCATTGACCGGTGGAGCTGGAAGACGATGCTCCCGAACATTGAAGCATCGAAGCAGCTAGTACACCTCAGTTTCAACGGCTCGATTGAGGATGTTCCCTGGGATCCACCGTCGGGATCGATACCTTGCTTTCAAAATATCAGGCATCTCACATTGATAGGAACCAACCTGTCTGCTTCTGTTCTCACCCACATGTTTGGTGAATCTCCAGTGCGGACTCTCACCATCCATTGCGAGGGAGACAACGTCTCTCCGCTCCTGCTGATGATCGCTCCTAGCATCAGAAGTTACGACCAATCGTGGAAGGAATATAAAGCAAATGGCAGGCCTAACATCCCTCTTATGCCCCAGGTGGAGTCACTGGAATTGAGGTCATTGCCACTGAAGACCGGGAACGATTGGGGAGATATAGAGCACCTCCCTCTCCTACACAAAATGCAGAAGCTGGAAATAAAGGGATACGAGCTGTGCACTCCGCCTTCAGCGCTTAAGACTTCCACATTGACGAATTTAAGGCAACTGCTGATGGAACAGAGCCTCATGGCGTCGTCTACATTTAGGCACCTGTTCGAGGTCTCCCTCCAGCATTCCCTTGTCGAAATTTCGCTCAGGAGCGATTGTTTCCTCCCAGAACAACCAGGCCACACCCTCACATTGCTTTCTTCATACTCTCACAAATTTGTTCTCATGTTCACATTCTACCACACTGAGAACATTACCAAAGACATGTTTACCACAATGGCTCACGCTCTCTGCCAGTTTCTTTACCTCAGCATATCATTCGATTGGTGGGCGACCGGACAGAGGCATGCTGTTGTCCAACAATACTTCAATGAACGCGTCCACTCTGCCAGAGTCCTAATCACCACAGAAGTCTTGAAACCTAACAGAATCATCTTCCCCAACCTGCAAGCGATCGGATCGAACGTGGTTTCGCAACAGTTAATGGAGCAGATGGGGCTGGAGAATGTTCCTAGGGACAAAATGCTGGAGACTTGTAGGAGGTATGGTATGGAAAGATAGTGAGGCGCCTTGGTATTTTTTACATCGAGGTACTTGTGGCAAGAGAAACATTGTGGAATGGACAATAAGTTCCCAGGCGAGTGTACAAAACAACTTGTCAAGATGAATTTCACCAAGCTGCAGCATGTGCCTCGGATTAGGATCCTCTGCACCGTCACATAAACTCTAAACGTACACCCTTGAGAATAGAGAACACTCGACCTCCCTTGGAAGAGCTCCTCCAACCTCCTTTTGATTCTTCTCCTTCCTCTTTTTCTTTAGGTTTCTCAGCCTCCATCAGCCAAGCTCAGGTCCAGTTTTTATACCTCTTCTTCATGTTCATATGCTAAAGGCGAAGAGAGA
>MU272044.1:0-11241 GCA_021432655.1 Atractiella rhizophila
TTGCCTTTCCATCTTGCCCTCCACCCACCAGCTTTCCTGCCCCTCTCCTTTTCTTCCACTTCCTCCTCTCCCGATCCAACCACACCGCCGGACGCAAATCTCTCTACAGGAGTACCTAACCTTCCATTCCCTCCAACACTTCCGCTCGCAATGCTAACATTACTACTAAAGCTCAAACTCCTACTATTATACAGGCTCGGGCTCGGATTAGGCTTTGGAGTTGAGGAGCTGGCGTGGGGAGGATATGCAGGAGGATAGGGAGGGATTTCTACACTTTGTCGACGAGCGTTGCGCATATCCTTTAGCGTTGACGGGGGAGTATAAGGCGCGGGAAACATGGTATCCGCGAGTGTACATTAGTTGGCTTTCTATTCTACTGAGGGGGTTGGACGAGATGCTGGATTGACGTTTGAGGGGGTTTCGAAGTCCGAGGTCCGCCCCACGTGATCTCTACCAATCGATCACCAGTGAGTTGAATTTATCCGCCCAGTCTCCTCACAAAGCGGAGTTTGCGGCTTCAAAGCATAGAGGGATGATATAGTGAAGGATGGATAAATTACTGATATGTATCGAGCAGAATTGTTGATGGATTGTCTACACACTCTCCCTTTGTTTATACGCTCCAAACTTTGACCGTACAATCTTTGCTTCCACTGACGAGGTATCGATCCAAGAACCTGAGTTTTGTCGCTTCGTTCAGGTGTCCATTCATGACTAGGCTGGAGTGCTGCAGCGTCGTGCGGTTGTACAACTATGCACCGGATAAGGAAACGTCAAACGCGTTTCAGAAAACACAGCAGGAGCAGCAGGAAGTAGGGGAAAAGGTACCTTCACCCCATTTTCGGATGCTGCAACAGCAATCTTCCGACTGTCAAACTGCACATCCGTCACCGGCCCCTCATATTTTATAGTCTCCAGTATCCCTCCCGTCCTCAAGTCCCAAATCTAACATCCCAATCAACTTCATTGCGCAACAGATCGGGAAAAGAAAAATTCGACATACTCGGACGCTCCGATCCAAGCTTCCCGAAACCAAACAACTTTCGTCGAACTGAAGTCCAGTGACGGGACCGGTGTGTCCAACGAGGGAACGATGGGATTGACCCGTCCGCATGTCCCACATCCTCACCGTCCCCTCCGCGCTTCCGGACGCCAACGCGTACCCCCAGAACTGGACTCCACCTACGAAATCCACTTCTTCTTCCTCTCCGGGGAGGGGAAGAATGGTGCTGCTTGAGAGGGATGCGCGGGAGGTGTGCGAGGAGGAGAGTGCCCAGAGGATGTCCATTGTTAGGACGCATTGGCCAGTCGTCATATCCCACTGACGAAGAGTTTTGTCAGATGAGCCAGTCACCTGTTCCCTCATTCGTCAACGCGTCCCATCTTTTAAGGGAAAAAAGATGCGAACAAGACAGCTCCCGTCGAAATATAAAGAAGTGACAGGCTTCGAGTGTCCCTCTAACGTCTCAATGCACGCTTCATCCTCTCTAGATGCCGTTGTCGAAGAAGTGGCCTCATCGGGATGAACATTGGTGAATCCATCGGCGTCAAGGTCAGTCGAGGTCGATTCTTCGTCCCCTCCCTCCTCATGAACCCTCTCAAGATCCCATATCCGAATCCCACCGTCCGCTCCGCCTGTCACACATGTCGTTCCTTCGACTTGTATGCACTTCACCGCTCCTGTCCACGCAGTTCTTATCAGGGAAAGGTCGGTGATTTGAGGAGAGATAGTGACAAACCCCTGTGGCCGCGTAGACGGCCCCATTCCTCTCCACTCGTGAGATCCCAGACTCGAACGGTCTCGTCCAGACTGGAAGAGACGAGGGTACCATAAGGTTCCGAGAAATCCATGGCCGTTATCGGTGCTCCATGTCCACTCAAAGTCTACACTTTCCCTCTCAACAAATTTGTGACAAAAACGCGAAAGAAAGATTTAATCACCATGAAAGCGACTCCAGAAGGTAACTCGTCATGTTCAGAGGGTAAGAAAGCCGGTCCCTTCCGCCGTCTCAAACTATGCTGCCCCGACACCGCTCTATGCTTCCCCGTCGCGTTCACGGTCCCGCTGGTGCTCGCTACGGATGCAAGTCTCTCCTTGACGCTCTCCAACTCCTCCTCCAACTCCAATTCCTCTTCTCGAAGCTCAAGGAGGCCATGCGACAACTCGTCCCGGATGACGGTCAGACTTGATATCTTTTGGGATATCGTGGCGATTTCCGAGTTTAGTAGACTCTGTGGTTGGGAAGGTTCAGTCAGTTGTGGTTCCGCGAACCCCGTCTCGAAACGAGAAATGGCTGGTGAGGTGACAGCTACTCTTGATTCATTCCTTCTACCCATGCCGCGACCCATTCTAATAGGACGCCACACTGTCGAAGCAATGAATAACGGAAGGCGTTGACGCGTATGCGCCGGCAAGCAATCGAACGCTCGTGTAATTACAAGGAGAATAGTGCCGGAAAACACGGCTTAAGCTTTCGAAGAAGATGGCTCAACCACACCAATCCTTCCTTCCTTCGTGGAAGAACATGCGGGAAATTTTGGAAGGAAACTTCTCTTCTGCCCTTACTCATCCAATTGGGGCACCACCAGTAAAAGAAGCGAAAGAAGTAAGAGTATCAGAAAGGGGACGGGGAACGTGTAATGGGCATCGCTCATTGGGTCATGAATTGCGGACACCAATCCCTCTGTCACCAAACGTAACTTGTCCTCCTCGCGTCTTTTTCAAGAAAGAGCGAGCTATCCTTAATAAGAGAAGAATATCAAAGAGTGAACGAGATGAGAATGTTTGTACAACATCCTTTTCGTTACGCCCTTCCTTCGCGTCGTCTCGCAGCACAAAAGAGCAAAAATAAACACGCCAACTCTCTCCCACGTCTCATCGACATATTCGCATAGAGATATAGCAAGGAGAAAGACGCACCCTCCTCACTTTAACACCCTCCAACTCGGCTCTAACTTCACCTTCCTCCCTGATCCACTCCTCCTTCTCCCTAATCGGATCCACGACCTGAAACCCCTCATCCTCGCTCTTCTCCTCCACCCCTCCACCAAACCCTCTCCTCCCAACAGCGGCACCACCAACACCGATAGTAGAAGAAAGCATACTCCTTCGTCCCTTCCCCTTCCCCTTCCCTTTCGCCGCAGAAATGGATCCAGAAGCAGAAGGAGGAGGGAGAGAGAGGAGACCCCTCTCCCGATCCGCCATCTCTTTCAACCCAATCGGTCCATCAGAACCCGCGAGTCCCAACACCTTCTCTCTTCTCTTCCGTCTGTCCAATTTCCTCTTGGTTGGGGAATGCGCGGGTCGTAGGACTTCGAAGGCGGCGATGAGCGGCACGGACGTTTCTTCCTCTCCCCCCTTCCCTCGTTCTTCGGGGAGGAGGAAGGAGGATTGGAGAGGTGGAGAAGGGATGGGGAGGGACAGGAGGTCGTCTACTTCTTCTTTTATCCCTCGTTCCCTCAGCGTCTCCTTATAGCCCCAACCACCTCCACCTCTGTAGATGGAAGAGGAGGAGGAGGAAGCGCCGGAGAGGAGGAGAGAGGGGAGGTAGGGGAGGTGGGAGAGGGAGTGTCCGAGGGGAAAGAACTTTTCGAGGATGGGATGGAGGGGGTGGGAGTGGGAGAGGAGGGAGGAGGGGAAGGAGGGGGAGGAGAGGAGACGGCGGTGGAGGAGGTCGGTGGTTAGTGCCTGGTGCGATGACATTGTACTCTAATAGCCAGCTAGCAGCTGAGTGATTAGAGTACTGGTGATGATTAGCAGGTGAGGTGATGTGTTGCCGAACAATAGCCGGGAGGAAGAATGGTGATGATGTACATTGATGCGCGTGTTTACTCTTTGTGCTCTTCACTTCACACATCACAATCACAACCGCTCATCTCATCTCAGCATCGTCTTCTGTTGCTTCACATCTATTTCTTGCATACGATACGCGTCTCATCCCTGCACTCACTGTACGCCACGACTGTACGAAAGTCCAAACGAAATCGACATGTCGCGTCCCATCCCCCAAACCCCATCCAAGAAGCGTTCACGACGCGCAGAAGGAGAAAGAGAAGAAGAGATCCATATCACTCCTCAGAGACCGAAGAAACAGAGGGTGGGGAACTTCCAACTGCCTTCTCCTGCTCCTTCTTCCAGGACTCCGACCTCGAGACCAGCAACAGCGGGTGTGATATCTTCGGAGGGGAAGGAAAAGAGTCAAAAGACGCGTGCGTTCCTCTTCTATTTCTGTTTTTTCACTTGGTGGTGGTGGTTATCGAGGTATGACTGCTGATACCGGGACAAACAGTTGGCCCATTCGCCTCCCTCCGAAAAGCACTCCACGCCGTTCCCTCTGTACTCCCTTCACGCGACTCGGAACGGGACACCATCACCCAATTTCTCCTCTCCCGCTTCCCTTCACTCTCGACTACCACCTCACTAGATGTCGTCAAAAGTGTCAATGCAGAAGGCGAGCCGTCCACTCCCCCCGCTACGCCGAAGAAGGCGCGGGCACGGAAGGAGATGAGGAATTTGCATCTGAGCGGGACGCCGGGAGTGGGCAAGACGGCTTTGGTGAAGGAGGTCGTCGACGATCTTTTCTCTGCTCCGGCGAGTCTGTCGCTGTCGGAAAAGCAGAGGGTGGATCTGGTTTGGGTCAATTGTTTGCAGGCGGGGGGAACGGAGGGAAAGATTGTCGCTGCTGTGTTGGATAAGGTGGGGTTGAAGAGCGCTTCTCAACTTGGACCGTACTTTCTGACACATCCCACGTACGCTTTTTTCTGTTCTCTCTCTCTATTTACATTTAGATAGCTAAATTATACTGTACGTGATACAGTCTATTGGTTTTGGACGAACTGGACTCGCTCCCCCCAATTCTAACCTCAGCTCTCTCCTCCTCCAGCTCACGCACATCCTTGATCTCAATCTCAAACTCCCTCCTACCCCTAACCCTCCCTCAAACCCTTCACCTCCCATTCGCCCCCTACCCTCCCACCTCACTCACGTCCATCCTCACAACCCTGCTCCGAGACGAAGAGGAAGGAAAAGGATTCGACGAAAATGCACTCAAGCTCTTGGGAAGGAGAGTCGGCAAAGAGTCTGGAGACTTGAGGAGGGCTAGAGAGGTGGCGGCGAAGGCGATAGACGTGGCTGAGAAACGGATCGCTGCTCTTGAGAAAGTAGACGGAGTGGAGAGCGTGGAGGTGAAAGTGACGATCGCGGACGTCCAAACCGCCCTCTCCGCGTCTTCATCCTCCTCCTCCTCACCATCCATTGGAGTTGCGAAGAAAGGGCTGTTGGATGGATTGAACTTGCAAGGGAAAATCGTCCTCCTCTCCATCCTCCTTTCTTCTTCCAGCCAGAATCAAGGAAAGGAACCATATGCGGTTTACAAGGTCTTGTTGAGGGGTGAAATGGACCTTCTCTCCCCCCTCTCTCGTGGCGAATATCAAGATGTGATCTCTTCGCTTGAAGGATTTGGTCTTTTGGTCTCTCATGATGACGTGTCTCCGAACTCGAAGTCGAGTTTAACGACTCCGTTGACTCCACGAAAGACGCCGCAGAGGAAGAAGACAAAGTCGCTCTTCGGCCGCTCCACCTCTTCCTCATCCATCTCCCCCTCTCGCTCCCCTTCAACCACTTCACTCCTTTCGCTCTCGACCGGGATAACAGGAGCGGAATGGGAGGTAAGAGAGAGGGAGAAGGTGGAAGTGGCGTTGAAGGAGGCGAAGGGAGAGGAGGGGGAGGTGGTTAGGAGGTGTTGGGGGGAGTGGAGAAAAAAAAAAAAAAAAAAAAAAATGGTCTCTTACGACGATCTGTCTCCGAATTCGAAGTCGAGTTTAACGACTCCGTTGACTCCAAGAAAGACGCCGCAGAGGAAGAAGACAAAGTCGCTCTTCGGCCGTTCCTCCTCTTCCTCATCCATCTCCCCCTCTCGCTCCCCCTCAACTACTTCACTCCTTTCGCTCTCGACCGGGATAACAGGAGCGGAGTGGGAGGTAAGAGAGAGGGAGAAGGTGGAAGTGGCCTTGAAGGAGGCGAAGGGAGAGGAGGGGGAGGTGGTTAGGAGGTGTTGGGGGGAGTGGAGGAGGACGGAGGAGAGGAAGGTGCTTAGAGATAGAGAGGAACGGAGAGGGGGAGAGGGAGGGGAAGAGAGGTGGGGAAGTAAGTGGAGAGGGGAGGAGGAAGAGGGGTTTTGAACGTTTGGACCGGATGAGATGGATTCAGATGGTTCGCTTTGATTTGCTTTGCTTTGCCCGGGAGATTTGGTAACGGCTTGGTTATGAAAATGACGTTTGCGCTTAATGGAGAGAAGTAGATTCGAGATTCTTGTTCAGCTCGTTCTTGCCTTATTTTGTCACGTCTTGGAGAAATGAGAACAGAGTATGCCTTATGCTTATGCTTCTATAGATATCATCACCAATGCAATTCATAGCCAAGTTTCTACATATTGACATTATCGCTTCCGTATATCATATGTGCACAGCACAGAATGACCATTTAGGTTCGGCAGCTGGTTGCCAATCAGCCACCAAATCAAAGTGCAAAGTGATGTTTGTCCAGTCCTCTAATCCTGCTCTAATATCTCCTAGTCGTTCCTGCCCATTCATCCCGATTTTATAAATTTACCAACACCATTCTTATGATTGGTACAGGCAACTTGCAGCCTTTTCGTACTGTGTCGTACCTGTACACATTGGGCTGCGCATGCGACTCTACTCCTCAAAACAAATTATAGCTGGGATGCACTACTGCTACGGCACTGCCATCCTACTGCGATTGCCCAACCCATAGTACTCTTATTGTGATGATGACTCCACTCCCGGATATCGGATGCTCGCATCTTCTCTGTTTGCTCCCACTGTGACGGATTGTGTAATCTCGCGCGCTCGCTCCTTTTCGGGATGGGACTTACGTCCGAACTACTCAGCCCAGAGAGGCGCGAAGTCGCGACGAGTATAAAAAACTGGTGCAGACGTCCCTCAAACCATTAATCCAGCAATTCAAACATTTTCTTTCCACTTCCCTTTAATATAGAGTCTATAACTTGCATACATTATAGAAGATTGTCGCTTAGAAATGTCTTCGAGTACTACCGTGTTGACTCCAGATCAATATGATCAGCTCACGAAAGCTCAACGCGACGCGTATTGCTCTGCTTTGGCTGACTCGAAGCCTTGGAAACAACCAGGTGAGAAAACATCTCTTTGCAGCAGATTGGCTCTTATCGTCTTTGGAACTAGGCTATGACGCACGAGCGGACGAATGTAATCAATATGGCTATGTCCCATCGATTGGTTTAGGTGCCGCCTTTTTGGCTCTTTTGTACGCGTACCCTTTCACAGACAGTCAACAGGCTGACAGCTCATGAATTAGCATCCTCTTGACCTTCATTCATACCGTATTCGCCGTGGGGTACAAGAGGAACTGGAATCGATGGTGGAGCATGCTCACTATCACGGCTGGCGGCATTTTGGAGATCATTGGATGGGTCTCGCGTGTTCTCGCAAACTCCTCGCCGTACGATGATGGACCATTTATTGCCCAGGTATGTGCTCTTTCACCTTCTCTGTCCTTTCTGAGGTCAGGTGTAGACAACAACCCTAATCATCGCCCCCGTTTTCTTCTCCGCTGCGCTCTATCTTCTTCTTGGGTTCATCATCGTCGAACTCGGAACTCAGCATTCCGTTTTGAAGCCCAAACTGTATGGAGCAATTTTCATCAGCTGCGACTTCATCTCCCTTGTGCTTCAAGGAGCTGGAGGTGGGCTCGCTGCCACTGCTGAGACCCAGAAGGACAGCGATGTTGGTATGCTCTCCGTCTACCGCCTTTCATATCATTCGCTGAGTGACCCTATAGGCACGAATATCATGGAGGCGGGTATCGTCTTCCAGCTCGTCGCAACGATTATCTTTGGCGTTCTCGCTCTGTCTTTCCGTCGAAACGCAAAGAGGGCAGGCGCGCTTCCCGACCGTTATTCCAGGCTGTACTATCTTGAACTTGCCATCGCCATCGGGACGGCAATGGTCATCATTCGGGGTATTTACCGAACCGTTGAGCTGGCTCAAGGCTGGAACGGGTTAGCATTTCTTTTCAACTCTCCAGAGAAACACGCTGATGTGACTGCCGGGACAGCTACTTGATTGAGCATGAGTACTACATCCTCTTTGACGCTTTCCCCATGGTCATCCTACTCATCACTCTCGCCCTCGCCCATCCCTTCTGGACGTTCCCGCAGAGGAAACTGAAGACTATTGACGCGGAGAAGATCGAGAGTCAAAGCACAATGGCTTAATTCCAACATACGATTTGTACAAGCGTCAAATCTCAGCATTTCTCCGCGGTAGATCTGATCTATATCTGTTCTGCTCGAATATTTGCTGCTAAAAGCCAGGGCTCTCCGGTTTACACCTACCTCTGAGGATTGTCACGCTGTCACGCGGATCGTCAGTGCTAGAGGAACTGAACACTAAGTCCATTTGGAACCGCGAGACAATGCTTTCTGCTTCAAAAATTGACAATTTATCTCGTCTGGTCCATTTCTCATTTCGTTAACTTGCTATACGTCTACACTCAGTAGCCATAGAATGGAAGATGTACACGTAGATGTTGCACAACCTATATCCATGTAATGTCTGCAATGTAACATTCAGCCTAACACTCGATGATAACAACTTGTCTGACCAGAGTCGATTTTGGTCCATCTTCGGTGGAGGGGCCAGGACAGTAAAATCTCGGATCACTGAACAGAGGACATTAAAATCCTTCGTTCTGTTTCTCAGTCTTTTTCCCAAACCCGGAACCTAAATTGTAAGGCGTCGTTTTGTCGCTGCCTGTCTCAAGAAGTTTTTCTCATTTGTAAATTGGTTTCGAAAGTCCTGACCGCCAGGGGCGATTCGATTGCTCAGCTCAAAGTCTGCTGAAATATTTACAGGCTGCCATTGTCCATATTCCATATCTCAATTGGAAGCTTTAAGGTACTTTGGGAATGAAATCCTGCATACCTCGCTCTCCACAATGAAGACAGGATGATGTGGTTACGAAATGGGGATTTCTCACTCTGCTCTTCATCTGAGCCCACCAAATCATTTCAGCTCTCCCCAGCACTAGTAGAATGGGCATAGGTTCCATACGCACGCTGTGACGTTGTGATGGCTAGGGTCTCGATTTCCAGCTCACGGAGAATGTAGCGCCACTTACGATCGTGTGGTTGTGATAGACTTAAAGACAACACGTTTGACGCTCGATGGTCCTTTGTGGATGTAGGGGGCAGCAAACATCATCTTCTATCGGCGGTATAAGGTCCCTCTTTCTGCCATTATTCAACAAATTGGATGC
This sequence comes from Atractiella rhizophila, assembly GCA_021432655.1. Taxonomy (NCBI): domain Eukaryota; kingdom Fungi; phylum Basidiomycota; class Atractiellomycetes; order Atractiellales; family Hoehnelomycetaceae; genus Atractiella; species Atractiella rhizophila. The sequence continues at coordinate 9,320 of MU272044.1, forward strand.
TGACTTTTCGTGTCGGCATTAATTCTTGTCAAACTGAAAGAATTGCACCTTTCCCTACCTCACCCGTTTCATGGGGTGTGTCACAATTTTGCGAGGGTAGCTCTGCATTGAATACTGCCTGTCCTAAACTACGACACGACCATGAAATGATTAGCTAAGCCATGGAACCAAAGTCGGCATTAAAGCTGCACATTTCATCCTTTTCTACTCGGCCCCTAAATCGATCTTGTGCTGCTGACTGTTAACGACCGGGAGTCAGCATTGGCTGCGCTTGCCTGTAAGAATCCGTTGTCGGGATGTGAATACTCGAGTTAGTTGGTGTTTCAGACCTCATTCTACCGCTGTGTGTACTCTGAAGGAGGTCGATGGAACCAGCATGATCCTGAGCATTAAGCCTTCGCCGCGACGGGCCCTTTATGAAAGATGTCCAGCGATGAACAATTTGCACAGAAACTTTGTGGAACGAGGAGAATTGTCAGCCGTTCCAAGTCTATAAAAGCCCAGTGTGTTTGGAGGATGGGGTCTAAGTAACTCGAAAGAACCTATTAACTATGTCGATTGTCTATGTCATAACTGGTGCTGGAAAAGGTTTGGGGTTGGGATTCGTTCGTTTCCTCTCTTCAAAACCATCCAACATAGTCTATGGAATCATTCGCAATTCAACCAAGGCATCCGAGCTCAAAAATATTGCCAACGAGAGAAAAAATGTAACAATTCTTGTGGCCGATTGCTCAGTAAAAGAGGATGTGGAGAAAGCAGCTCAGCAGGTGGCTGATGAGAGTGGACATGTCGATGTGCTAATCAATAAGTCTGTTTTCTGAATTTCGCTGTATATCTCCTGCTGTGACTTAATTCTGAGAGGGAATAGTGCTGCAATTTCCTGTATTTACCCGGACTGGACGTTGAAGGAACATTTTTCTGTTCCCTTCACCCACCATTCTCCAGATAACTTTCTAGAAGTCGTATGTCGCCGGTTTCTCGTTTGAGAGATAGTTAAATGGTTCGACAGTTCAAGATCAATACCCTCGGCCCAATCATTGTCACACAAGCGTTCCTCCCCCTCCTTCGTCACGGCCAAACAAGGAGAATAGCAATGATTTCCTCCATAGGTGGACTTCAAGACATTGTTGACAAGGTCGACCCTGAAGGCGTAGGATCTATGGCGGCGTATTCTGTTTCGAAAACTGGTAAGCGTGCTCTCCATCCCTGCGTCCAAATGCCCGTCACTATATGCCCCTTTAACGTCGACGCATGTTAGGACTCAATATGGTGACGAGGAAGCTGGCCATAGAATTGAGGAACGAGGGATTCACTTTCGGCTTGTATGATGTAAGTCTGTTTCTCATAATGTCATTCAAGATTTGACTTATGTTTGGGGAATTAGCCTGGTAAAGTCAAAGGGGGCATGGCTGGAGAGGACTCTGGTGATATCGAACCGGACGAGAGCGCGAGACTTGTAGTCCAGCATTTGACCGACCTTCCAAGAGGGGATTCAGTTGCATTTTTTGATGTAGGAGGAAACTGGAGTGGCAAGCTGTAACGCCGAGGGAAATGTCAACAGTATAGACCCATTGAATTAAAACAGCGCTTTCATCTACACATTCCTGGATCCTTTCTCTACTTCTGTGTGAAGACGTATCCTCCTTCCCTCGCTTTTGCGACCAAATTCAAGCTCGCCAACTCCTTTTCATCCTGTACGAGTCCGCAAGTTACCTTGTCTCCCGGTTTGATGGGCCCAACACCAGCCGGCGTACCTGATTGACACTGAGATAGAAACGATGTGAAAAGGACGTGGAGAAACGAACCAGTCAGGATCAGATCTCCTTCTTCCAGGGTCATGATCCCAGAACAATGTTCAATCAGCGCCGGGATTTTCCACAACATCAACTCAGCCTTCTCATTCTGCCTCATTTCCTCATTAA